>JAACNH010001800.1:0-56718 GCA_019447015.1 Hymenochirus boettgeri
TTGGTTGGCCATTTCTCCTCCCTTTCAGGATATAGACATTCACACTTCCCCTGGAACAATCATCATTCAGTGCAATGAGGGCTCAAGTGCCGGACTATTAGGATGTATATTTATACCCAAATGTTACATCATTAAATTTAGACCAGAAATGAACACAAAGTCCCATTTGCTTGGTAACAAGTCCTGGTGATTACTACACACACACATTATATATAAATATAAATATATATATATATATATATATATATATATATATATATATATATATATCTTATAATAAACTGTTTTTAAAAGTCCCATGAAGTGTATCGTCTTGGTAGTATACTTTCTATGAATTGGATCACAACCTGGCACGGATGAATGGTGAAGGGCAGATAATCCCTACCGGTTATTATTATATTTATATAATTTTATTTAGGGTAAAGATGGATTAGTAATACCTTTCTCTTTCTTAGTCACAGGTATACAGCTACAAAACAAGCAGCTATACAGGACATTTATCATGACATTATTGAGTTGTATATATTGTCTCTGTTACCAAGGGCTTGTTAAGAAAAACACAAACCAACCAGCAAACAGAGGAAAGTTTTAAAACTGGGAAAGGATGGTGTTAAATTATTGATGGCTAGACTTCTGTCATGGGGGGGGGGGGGTCCAATTTGGGGACACTGAGATAGTCATGTATAATATAGGAAGTATATTTTATACCTCGTGGTGTCCAATAGTCAATAGAAGTCAATAGTCTTCCAAATGAATTTCAGTAGTTAATCAGTCTTTAACCCTTTGCCTGCCACAGATCATGAATATACGATCTGTGCAGACAAGTACCAAACTGCCACAGATCGTATATTCACGATCTGCAGCACTTCCGCGTCCGGGAGCGGAATGCCTGAAGTTAGAGCGGGGAAACCGCTTCCCCGCTCTTGCAAACCCCCTAGGCAACGAGCAATGCCGGGTTACTTACCTCTCCCCGGTCCACGATCGCCGAGCAGCCAATGGGAAGGCACTGACATCACAAGTCACATGGGGAGTGACTTGCTGATGTTCAGTGTAAAGGAACCGCCCCCTGCTGGATTTTTCTCACAACTTACCTGGTGGATTACGTTGCTGGAGCCCTCCTGCTGTGATTTGCTGTGTTTCCTGCTGGGATTTACCTTGCTGCCTGCTTTAGATCATCTGTCTTCTGGACTGGTACAGTATTTACACACACTACACACATACATTTAGTTTATAAACTTTATAAACTTTTTTTTTTGTATTACACACATCTACACACTTTAGTACACACTAACACACACTTACAAACACATATTTACACTCTAACACACACACACACACATATACATACACACAAAAATACACACAAAATCAACATATTTTTTTATTTTGTATTTTTCATTCATTTTGATTTTGACAGTTTTTCTGGATTTTTTTTGCTGTTTCTTTTATTTTGGTGTTTATTTATATTATTTCTATAATTGTATTTGTGTTTGTGTGTATATTTTGTGTTTTACCCCTCTTATATCCCTATATACCCCTCTTATATCCCTATATACCCCTCTACCCCTCCCCCACCCCCAGACCCTCTTACTGATAACTTGTGGGATTGAATTTACTGTTAACATCTTTATTACCCATCAAGACTAGTGGGTCTGTCATTTTGACCCCCAGTCTTGCTGTGCGGTAAAGTTATTTAGCCATTTTTGTTTTTGTGTTGTAATTTTCTGCAATCTCAGTTTTATATACTTTTTTTGGTTCAGTTACCCTTGATTTCTTTATTACACAACAAGACTAGTGGATCTGTGATTTTGACCCCCAGTCCTGCTGTGTAGTGAAGTACTTTTGTGCATTTTTTGCTTTTCTGTGCTAAATATATTCAGTGTCTTTATTATATTTTTTTTTTTTGCTTCAGTTACCCTTGATTTCTGTTTTATAAAGTTATCTAAAATATATAAAAGTTATTTTCTGTATTTTGGAATTGTACGGTGTTAAATTTTGTATACTGTTCATTAGGTTTAGTTTTTTATAGTATTTCAGTTTTCTGGTGCTTTCTAGAAAGTGTTGAAAGTTGGAAAGTTGAAACATTGTTACTTAGTTTGCTTGAGGTCAACCTCAGGTCTTTTTTGCTGAAGGGGTTAACTTCAGGTCTTTTTGCTGAAGGGGTTAACTGCAGGTCTTTTTTGCTGAAGGGGTTAACTGCAGGTCTTTTTTGCTGAAGGGGTTAACTTCAGGTCTTTTTGCTGAAGGGGTTAACTGCAGGTCTTTTGTTTGGTACAGTGACTTTTGATACAATGGCTAGGAGGAGGAGCTTTTCTGTAGAGGAGGCTGCTAGATACTGTATGCTGACCAGCTCAGAGGAAAGTGATTTTTCTGATGCTGATACTGACCCTGAGTATTTACCCAGTGGATCAGAATCATCAGATTCTGACGAGCATGGCAGTAGTGACACTGTCACAGCCTTAGAGAGTAGTGGTTCTGCTGATGATGAGGCTGGTCCTAGCATTGTTGGTCCTATGGAGGTAGATGATGGGAGTGTTGCTGGTGCTGCAGTTGGAGGAGAGCCTGCGTGGAGGCCTCCCGCTAATTTTACCCCCCAAATTCCTGATTTTTTAGCAGTCCCTGGCGTGAAGGTGGACACCAGTAATTTTGAAGTGCTAGACTTCTTTCAGCTGTTTCTGACGGACGCAATCCTACAGGATGTGGTCCACTATACTAATCTATTTGCCGAGCAGTATATTGCCACACACCAATTAGGTGTATACTCACGTGCTCGTGCATGGTATCCCACCACAATAGTGGAAATGAAAAACATTTTTGCCCTCACTCTTTCAATGGGTCTCGTAAAGAACAATACATTGGAAGGCTATTGGGATACCACCACTGTAATTTCCCTCCCCCTTTTTTCAGCTGTAATGCCTAGAAACCGCTACCAAATCTTATTGCGGTTTATGCATTTTAACGATAACACCACAGCTGTTCCCCCCGGTGCACCCGGTCATGACAGGATTCATAAATTGAGGCCCTTTATTGATAGCCTGTCTAAACGCTTTGCAGAGGTTTACATCCCTTCCCAGAATATCTGTATTGATGAGTCCCTTATGCTCTACAAAGGGCGCCTAATATTCCGTCAATACATGCCAAGTAAGCGTTCTCGCTATGGCATCAAATTATATAAGCTCTGCGAAAGTAGTACTGGGTACACTAGCAAGTTTATGATATATGAGGGCAAGGACTCACAGTTAGACCCCCCTGGTTGTCCACTGGATTTAACGGTCAGTGGCAAGATAGTCTGGGAGCTCATTTCTCCATTGCTGGGCCAAGGTTACCACTTATATGTGGATAACTTTTATACAAGTATTCCCTTGTTTAGATATCTTTATTCTTTTGACACCCCAGCCTGTGGCACCATAAATCCTATTCGAAAAGGGTTGCCCAAGGCTTTACTGGATAAGACACTAAAGCGTGGAGAGAATTTTGCTCTAAGAAGCGATGAGCTCCTGGCTATCAAGTTTTGTGATACTAAGGTTGTATTCATGCTGACCACCATCCACGATGAGTCGGTAAGAGTAGGGCACAGAAGTGGTGGTAGGCCCCCCAAAATTAGACCACTCTGTAGCAAAGAATACAACAAGTACATGGGTGGCGTTGACAAAACTGATCAGATCCAACACTACTACAACGCCACCAGAAAAACAAAGGCCTGGTACAATAAATTAGCCATTTATCTTTTGCAAACGGCCCTACATAATTCGTATATTGTTTACAAGACAGTGGTACCAGAGCCTGTACTGTCTTATTATAAGTTCCAGCTGCAGCTTATTCCAGCTATGTTGTTTGGTAGTGTAGAGGAGGTCCCGGAGATGCCTAGTAATGATAATGTAGCTAGATTAGTAGGAAAGCATTTTTTAGAACCCATTCCACCCACGCCTAATAAGCAGCATCCCCAGAGAGCCTGCAAGGTTTGCCGTAAAAATGGGACTAGGCGAGATACAAGGTATTTTTGTCCTAAGTGCCCTAGCAAGCCTGCTTTATGTCTGAAGCCCTGTTTTGAGCGCTACCATACTTTGGTGCACTTTGAAAGTTAGATAGGATAGGAGGCTCTCTGGATTTGTGGGTGTCCTAGGCCCTTATTTGGCATGCTCCGGGGTTCATTTGCCTTTTTCTGAAATAGCTTTGTGGTCGGGACAGGTAAGGTCTCCTTCTAGTTAAAATAGTTATTCACTGTAAAGGGGGCATAAGGTACAATGTGTTTTATTGTTCAGTAATGTTGTACTAACCGCTAGTTTATTTTTCCCAAGGATTTTTGAGGTTCCTGTAAAATACACCAGTAACAGGGTGATGCGTTATGGTGTATTTACAGTAAATGTATGAATGGTTCTATGTATTGCATTTAACAACTGCTTTTATCTTTCAAGATGTGCCGGAAAAAAACTGGAGACGTAACAACTAAACTCCAAACAGAAAGCACCTAGTCTTGTGCTGGGGCAGAGCTTGTAGGTTCAAGGGCGCTTGTGGCAAATGATGAAATAGAAAGTGAATTTTATTATTCATCTTTCGATCTGATGCTACAAAACTTTTTCACAGCAAAAGCTCAATAGCCTTCACTAAAGCTATCAGTATTTTCTCAGTAATGCAAATAGGCAACAACACAGAGGCAAAGATATCCAGCAAGGTAGGAAGATTTGAAACATATTTTCCAGGTTTTCCAGGCACCGGATCAAGTGCGAGTTCTGTCTGCTAAAAGTTCGAAATACTACTTTGAAATGCGGCTACAAGATTGCATGTATGAACAAAGAAATGGCACTGTTGTATAGCTAAAGGTATGTAGATTCCAAAAATATATAGTTTGTGTGGGGTATTTCTGAGTTGGAGGGGGTTTACCGTGAAAATTCTGGAACATTGCTGTAATTAAGCCACTGTGCCTTGTCTTAATTTGTGACTAGTCGCTTCCACGTCCGTGTGTGTAACCACACATATGGCATACCGTTTGATTCAGGACATTTAGGAGATTGGTATTTGGTAAGTTTTTTTTACATTACATGGGGTTTTGGTGTGATTTTGTAACTTTGAAATGTATTTTTCTCTATTTTTCCAGAAAATTGTGTAGAAATGCCAAATTCTATGAAGAACTGCGCCCACACCATTGATGGTATGAATGAACGAACTACAGCGTTACGTAGCTGAAGGTATGTAGATTCTGAGAATATATAGTTTTGCGTTGATCATGAGGTCCTGGGGATAGAGGTCTGATCATGAGGCCTGGGATAAGAGGTTGATCAAGAGGTCTTGGGGTATAAGAGGTCTGATCACGAGGTCCTGGGGGTTAAGAGGTCTGATCACGAGGGTCTGGGGGGGTAAGAGGTCTGATCACGAGGGTCCTGGGGGTAAGAGGTCTGATCACGAGGTCCTGGGGGTAAGAGGTCTGATCATGAGGCCCTGGGGGTAAGAGGTCTGATCACAAGGTCCGGACTTTCACAAATAATGTTTTTGGACTGTTTACTACTTTTCAGGTTCTTTATAGTTCTATGTATTTTATATGGTTCACAGTCACTGTATCCTGATCTATATTGTATGTTTTATATTTATGTGTATACATAATAGTATTAAAGGGATTTCCTTGCATATTTTGACTGGTTTAATACTTATTTATCCCAGACCAATGGGAATCTGAATAGATAACAAACAGTGGTCTAGATAGAACTGGGACTAAGCTGTCTTAAAGGGTAAGTACATCATAAAAAAACTTTAAGTTATTTGCAAAATGTTGTTTTAAAAGTTGGCTAAAACATTTTTTTTCTCTCTCCCGCGCTTGGCGTCAGTGTGCATGCGGGTGTGTGATGCCACACGCATATGCGGCTGGGGGACATAATTGCGGCATGTTTTGTCGCAGCACAATTACGTCCCCATGTGTGCACGGGAGCAGTCTGCAGTATATGGTGGGGGCAGAGCTGCAGATGACTATCCAGGAGATAGAAAACAGCAAGCAGAAAAGGCTCTGGGGGGGGGGGGGGGGGGGGGGGAAGAGATAAAAAAAAAAAAAAGGTTTAAGCCAACTTTAGATTTAAAACAACATCTTGCAAATAACTTAAAGTTTTTTTTATGGTGTACTTACCCTTTAATATCCAAGGGTGTATTCCATCCGGAGGCTTTATTGATATTAACTGTAATTAGAGCTAAAAGTTGGGGTTAAAGTACAACTCATATCATTGTGCTTCCTATAATAAAAGTTTATCACCCCATCTCCCAAACCAATTTCACCTCCTTACAGAACCTGATAAGCAGTTGTGACATTGCATAACCTATAGCACAAAAATATTTAGCCAGGACTTTCCAGTTTTTATTCCCAATATCTGTCATATGTTCCCAAGTCTTTTCTTGAACCTTCGAGTCGTTTGTTGTGTTTTCCCACATAGACATTAAAAGCATAAATTACATCACATGACAAACACTGTGGTATCACGTGATCTGCATCTTATGTATCAGGTATAGAACATAAAGCAGGGGAGCGTTCACCTATAATATGTTGGAGCGGAGCAATACAGAGCGGCTTCTCTGTACAAGCCGCAGTTGGACTAAAGTCCCAATACCATAGAAGAAAATAAAAACAGCTCATGCTCCAAAGATAGATACAAACTATCAGGGAGATTCAATAAAAGTTCTTATCGTTTAAAATGGTGCTAATTTTGCCCCAACCAATCAGATGTTAGCTTTCAAATGAAATAAGATCTGATTGGCTGGGGCAAATTAGCACCATTTTAAACAATAAGAACTTTTATTGAATCTCCCTGCTTATCGTTTAAAATGGTGCTAAATTTGCCCCAGCCAATCAGATCTTATTAACATTTGAAAGCTAACATCTGATTGGTTGGGGCCAAATATAGCACCATTTTAAACAAAAGAACTTTTATTGAATAATTTTAATTTATACGTTATTGAGATGTATTAAAAAGCATTCTTATCATGTAGTTCAAACAATCCCACTACACAGGGGAAAAGATCAGGGGAAGGAGTGGAGTGGAGACTCTACCTTACGCGTTTCGTAACTGTTAACTCTCAGAAGCCTGAGGTTGGGGGGTGAGGGGATGCCCTGCAATATAACAAAAATGAATACAAGGGTGGAGATGTCTCTTAACCTAAATGAGATATCATTTGAATAATCATTTAAACCTAAAAGTGTCACTGTATTTATAGGGCAAGTCCAGTGAAAAATGATTCCTCGAGCATGCTCAAGCTCATAACCCAACTCACTAAATTGCTAAAGGGGCATCAACAAATATGCATTAAAACCCCCTACCCCCTAGTTTCCACAAGGCATCTAGGAGGATAGCAATAACACAAGAAATGCCAGATTGATGTCATTATGAGGGTGGAGTTTTCCTTTATGTCAAATATAAATTTTGTTTTACATATAAGCTCATTACCCTAATTACACTTGGACTACATCATCTAGAATAAAGAACCTCTAAAAACTCTCTGTTATGCTATTTAGTGTTTGTTTGCACCTCACTTACCATAGTAAATTTGTCATCTTCTTCTCGTAATTAACACAGATTACCTATTTCTAGATTGTATTTAGCTATGTCTCAAACAAACCAGTGCTGATTACCTCTCATGATGGCATTCATCTGAGTCACAGACCTAATCAGCAAAGACTAACCGATGTCTCTTAAACGAGTTCACCTATCACAGACCAATATAACGTAATTAAAGTGTAAGATAGATTTCAGACTAGACAGTATAAATCTATGGCCTCTAAGGGATTCCTGTCCCAAAAGACTTTTATGTTTATATAGTGGGCAGACACTGTATAATGACAAACAAATGGGATTTCCCCTTCTAAAAATACCCTGCAGCACAACCATAAAGTTTAAACACATATAACCTTTCACTGCCAGGAGATTTTCATTTTTTTTTGCATTAACTGCCAGAAGAATTTTCAGGATTTTGCCCTCAATCGCTTTAGACTAATTTTACAGTAGGAAACCTTGCAGTAAATCAGGAATATTATACATTGTTTTTTTCAGCACAAAGTGTACTTTAACATGGTAACAGAATTTGTAACTTTTCTGGAAATTTTACTGGAATTATGGGTAAATATGTAAAAAAATGAAAAATTTGCAAATTTTCATGGATTTTTCCCATTTTTACTTATAGTTATCTTAAGGTTACACACAAAAATCTTACTGTTTCTAAAAGCTCAGATACTCCCGAGTACAACGATACCAGATATATGTAGGTACCCCACTTTTCCTGTACAGGAGACCCCGCAAACTAAAACTGCACCTTCAAGAATATTACACCAAATTAAAATGTATAACCACTACTGACAGTTAACATAGAATATCTACCAAATTAACTAAAATATCCCCACAAGTGAGATATTTTTAGAAACTACACACCCGCAGGATTTTCCGAGTGAGGTAAGTTTCGATCAAAATGCAAATACCGGGCGCAGCTCTTCGTCCAATTGTAAGTTATTTTCTCACATTTTCCTTTTTTTCCTCAACTGTAAAAACAGAGACAAAATCAAATGCGAATTTCAGCTAAAAACTGGGGAGGAAAGTTCAAACGCATCTCAAATATGAAAGCCTAACCCCTCCCGAATAAAACGGTATGCCACATTCATGGGTGTACCCAGAGACATGGCTACCAACTAACCCAGAGCGTGACCAGTGCCAAATGTCAGTAGCAGCAAAAATTTGCCAGTTTTGTATTTGAACAGTCTGCAGTTTTCACAAAAACACCCCCCCAATCAGAAATACCCCCCACAAACTATATATTCCTGAAATCTACACACCTTCAGCTATGTCACGCTGTAGTTTGTTCATTCATACATCAAGGTGTGGGCGCAGTCTTCGTAGAAGTTTGCACTTTTCGATCAAAAAAATGAACAAAACAACATTCAAAAGGTAAAATCATGCCAAAACCTCATGGAATGTAAAAAAAAGTTACTAAATATCAATCTCCCAAATGTCCTGAATCAAACGGTATGCCATATGTGTGGTTACACACGCGGACGTGGAAGCGAAAAGCCACAAAGTGAGACAATGCATGATGGCTCAGAAACAGCGAAAATATTTAGCCAACTCCAAATTTGAACAGTCTGCATTTTTCCACCAAACACCCTGATAACTCAGAAATACCCCCCACAAACTATATATTCCTGAAATCTACACACCTTCAGCATGTAGCACTGTAGTTTGTTCATTCATACATCAATGGTGTGGCGCAGTTCTTTGTAGAAGTTCGCACTTTTCTGAAAAAATGAACAAAAAACAACTTCAAAAGGTAAAAAATCATGCCAAAACCTCATGGAATGTAAAAAAAAGTTACTAAATATCAATCTCCCAAATGTCCTGAATCAAACGGTTAGCCATATGTGTGGTTACACACGCGGACGTGGAAGCGAAAAGCCACAAAGTGAGACAATGCATGATGGCTCAGAAACAGCGAAAATATTTAGCCAACTCCAAATTTGAACAGTTGCATTTTTCCCACAAACACCCTGATAACTCAGAAATACCCCCACAAAACTATATATTCCTGAAATCTACACACCTTCAGCTATGTAGCACTGTAGTTGTTCATTCATACCATCAATGGTGTGGGCGCAGTTCTTCGTAGAAGTTCGCACTTTTCTGAAAAAATGAACAAAAAACAACTTCAAAAGGTAAAAATCATGCCAAAACCTCATGGAATGTAAAAAAAAGTTACTAAATATCAATCCCAAATGTCCTGAATCAAACGGTATGCCATATGTGTGGTTACTCACGCGGACGTGGAAGCGAAAAGCCACAAAGTGAGACAATGCATGATGGCTCAGAAACAGCGAAAATATTTAGCCAACTCCAAATTTGAACAGTATGCATTTTTTTCCACAAAACACCTGATAACTCAGAAATACCCCCCACAAACTATATATTCCTGAAATCTACACACCTTCAGCTATGTAGCACTGTAGTTCGTTCATTCATCCATCAATGGTGTGTGGCGCGCAGTTCTTCGTAGAAGTTCGCACTTTTCTGAAAAAATGAACAAAAAACAACTTCAAAAGGTAAAATCATGCCAAAACCTCATGGAATGTAAAAAAAAGTTACTAAATATCAATCTCCCAATGTCCTGAATCAAACGGTATGCCATAGTGTGGTTACTCACGCGGACGTGGAAGCGAAAAGCCACAAAGTGAGACAATGCATGATGGCTCAGAAACAGCGAAAATATTTAGCCAACTCCAAATTTGAACAGTATGCATTTTTTTCCACAAAACACCCTGATAACTCAGAAATACCCCCCACAAACTATATATTCCTGAAATCTACACACCTTCAGCTATGTAACACTGTAGTTCGTTCATTCATACATCAATGGTGTGGGCGCAGTTCTTCGTAGAAGTTCGCACTTTTCTGAAAAAATGAACAAAAAACAATTCAAAAGGTAAAAAACATGCCAAAACCTCATGGAATGTAAAAAAAAGTTACTTGGCTCACTGCGCATTGTTTTACTTTTTGACTAGTCGCTTCCACGTCAGTGTGTGTAACCACACATATGGCATACCGTTTGATTCAGGACATTTAGGAGATTGATATTTGGTAAGTTTTTTTTACATTACATGGGGTTTTGGTGTGATTTTGTAACTTTGAAATGTATTTTTCTCAATTTTCCAGAAAATTGTGTAGAAATGCCAAATTCTACGAAGAACTGCGCCCACACCATTGATGGTATGAATGAACGAACTACAGTGTTACGTAGCTGAAGGTATGTAGATTCTGAGAATATATAAGTTTGTGGGGGGTATTTCTGAGTTATCAGGGTGTTTTGTGGAAAAAAATGCATACTGTTCAAATTTGGAGTTGGCTAAATATTTTCGCTGTTTCTGAGCCATCATGCATTGTCTCACTTTGTGGCTTTTCGCTTCCACGTCCGCGTGAGTAACCACACATATGGCATACCGTTTGATTCAGGACATTTGGGAGATTGATATTTAGTAACTTTTTTTTACATTCCATGAGGTTTTGGCATGATTTTTACCTTTTGAAGTTGTTTTTTGTTCATTTTTTCAGAAAAGTGCGAACTTCTACGAAGAACTGCGCCCACACCATTGATGGTATGAATGAACGAACTACAGTGCTACATAGCTGAAGGTGTGTAGATTTCAGGAATATATAGTTTGTGGGGGGTATTTCTGAGTTATCAGGGTGTTTTTTGTGGAAAAAAATTGCATACTGTTCAATTTGAGTTGGCTAAATATTTTCGCTGTTTCTGAGCCATCATGCATGTCTCACTTTGTGGCTTTTCGCTTCCACGTCCGCGTGAGTAACCACACTATGGCATACCTTTGATTCAGGACATTTGAGAATTGATATTTAGTAACTTTTTTTTACATTCCATGAGGTTTTGGCATGATTTTTACCTTTTGAAGTTGTTTTTTGTTCATTTTTTCAGAAAAGTGCGAACTTCTACGAAGAACTGCGCCCACACCATTGATGGTATGAATGAACGAACTACAGTGCTACATAGCTGAAGGTGTGTAGATTTCAGGAATATATAGTTTGTGGGGGGTATTTCTGAGTTATCAGGGTGTTTTGTGGAAAAAAATGCATACTGTTCAAATTTGGAGTTGGCTAAATATTTTCGCTGTTTCTGAGCCATCATGCATTGTCTCACTTTGTGGCTTTTCGCTTCCACGTCCGCGTGAGTAACCACACATATGGCATACCGTTTGATTCAGGACATTTGGGAGATTGATATTTAGTAACTTTTTTTTACATTCCATGAGGTTTTGCATGATTTTTACCTTTTGAAGTTGTTTTTTTGTTTTTTTTTCAGAAAAGTGCGAACTTCACGAAGAACTGCGCCCACACCATTGGGTATGAATGAACAAACTACAGTGCTACATAGCTGAAGGTGTGTAGATTTCAGGAATATATAGTTTGTGGGGGTATTTCTGAGTTATCAGGGTGTTTTGTGGAAAAAAGCATACTGTTCAAATTTGGAGTTGGCTAATATTTTTCGCTGTTTCTGAGCCATCATGCATTGTCTCACTTTGTGGCTTTTCGCTTCCACGTCCGTGTGTGTAACCACACATATGGCATACCGTTTGATTCAGGACATTTAGGAGATTGATATTTAGTAACTTTTTTTTACATTCCATGAGGTTTTGGCATGATTTTTACCTTTTGAAGTTGTTTTTTGTTCATTTTTTCAGAAAAGTGCGAACGTCTACGAAGAACTGCGCCCACACCATTGATGGTATGAATGAACAAACTACAGTGCTACATAGCTGAAGGTGTGTAGATTTCAGGAATATATAGTTTGTGGGGGGTATTTCTGAGTTATCAGGGTGTTTAGTGGAAAAAACTGAAGACTGTTCAAATTTGGAGTTGGCTAAATATTTTCGCTGTTTCTGAGCCATCATGCATTGTCTCACTTTGTGGCTTTTCGCTTCCACGTCCGCGTGTGTAACCACACATATGGCATACCGTTTGATTCAGGACATTTGGGAGATTGATATTTAGTAACTTTTTTTTACATTCCATGAGGTTTTGGCATGATTCTTACCTTTTTGAATGTTGTTTGATGTTCATTTTTTTTGAAAATCTGGTAAAAGTGCAAACTTCTACGAAGAGCTGCGCCCACACCATTGATGATATGAATGAACAAACTACAGCGTTACATAGCTGAAGGTGTGTAGATTTCAGGAATATATAGTTTGTGGGGGGTATTTCTGAGTTGGGGGGGTGTTTTGTGGAAAAACTGCAGACTGTTCAAATACAAAACTGGCAAAAAAAATTTTGCTGCTACTGACATTTGGCACTGGTCACGCTCTGGGTTAGTTGGTAGCCATGTCTCTGGGTACACCCATGAATGTGGCATACCGTTTTATTCGGGAGGGGTTAGGCTTTCATATTTGAGATGCGTTTGAACTTTCCTCCACAGTTTTTAGCTGAAATTCGCATTTGATTTTGTCTCTGTTTTTACAGTTGAGGAAAAAAAGGAAAATGTGAGAAAATAACTTACAATTGGACGAAGAGCTGCGCCCGGGTATTTGCATTTTGATCGAAACTTACCTCACTCGGAAAATCCTGCGGGTGTGTAGTTTCTAAAAATATCTCACTTGTGGGGATATTTTAGTTAATTTGGTAGATATTCTATGTTAACTGTCAGTAGTGGTTATACATTTTAATTTGGTGTAATATTCTTGAAGGTGCAGTTTTAGTTTGTGGGGGTCTCCTGTACAGGAAAAGTGGGGTACCTACATATATCTGGTATCGTTGTACTCGGGAGTATCTGAGCTTTTAGAAACAGTAAGATTTTTGTGTGTAACCTTAAGATAACTATAAGTAAAAATGGGAAAAATCCATGAAAATTTGCAAATTTTTCATTTTTTTTACATATTTTACCCATAATTCCAGTAAAATTTCCAGAAAAGTTACAAAATTCTGTTACCATGTTAAAGTACACTTTGTGCTGAAAAAAACAATGTATAATATTCCTGATTTACTGCAAGGTTTCCTACTGTAAAATTAGTCTAAAGCGATTGAGGGCAAAATCCTGAAAATTCTTCTGGCAGTTAATGCAAAAAAAAATGAAAATCTCCTGGCAGTGAAAGGGTTAATATGTGTTACATAAACTTTATGGTTGTGCTGCAGGGTATTTTTAGGAAGGGGAAATCCCATTTGTTTGTCATTATACAGTGTCTGCCCACTATATAAACAATAAAAGTCTTTTGGGACAGGAATCCCTTAGAGGCCATAGATTTATACTGTCTAGTCTGAAATCTATCTTACACTTTAATTACGTTATATTGGTCTGTGATAGGTGAACTCGTTTAAGAGACAGTCGGTTAGTCTTTGCTGATTAGGTCTGTGACTCAGATGAATGCCATCATGAGAGGTAATCAGCACTGGTTTGGTTTGAGACATAGCTAAATACAATCTAGAAATAGGTAATCTGTGTTAATTACGAGAAGAAGATGACAAATTTACTATGGTAAGTGAGGTGCAACAATAAACACTAAATAGCATAACAGAGAGTTTAGAGGTTCTTTATTCTAGATGATGTAGTCCAAGTGTAATTAGGGTAATGAGCTTATATGTAAAGAACAAAATTTATATTTGACATAAAGGAAAACTCCACCCTCATAATGACATCATCTGGCATTTCTTGTGTATACTTGCTATGCTCCTAGATGCCTTGTGGAAACTAGGGGGTAGGGGGTTTTAATGGCTATATTTGTTGATGCCCCTTTAGCAATTTAGTGAGTTGGTTATGAGCTTGAGCATGCTCAGAGGAATCATTTTTCACTGGACTTGCCCTATAAATACAGTGACACTTTTAGGTTTAAATGATTAATTCAAATGATATCTCATTTAGGTTAAGAGACATCTCCACCCTTGATATTCATTTTTGTTATATTGCAGGGCATCCCCTCCAACCCCCAACCTCAGGCTTCTGAGGAGTTAACAGTTACGAAACGCGTAAGGTAGAGTCTCCACTCCACTCCTTCCCTGATCTGTTCCCCTGTGTAGTGGGATTGTTTGAACTACATGATAAGAATGCTTTTTAATACATCTCAATAACGTATAAATTCAATTATTCAATAAAAGTTCTTATTGTTTAAAATGGTGCTAATTTGGCCCCAACCAATCAGATGTTAGCTTTCAAATGTTAAATAAGATCTGATTGGCTGGGGCAAATTTAGCACCATTTTAAACGATAAGCAGGGAGATTCAATAAAAGTTCTTATTGTTTAAAATGGTGCTAATTTTGCCCCAGCCAATCAGATCTTATTTAACATTTGAAAGCTAACATCTGATTGGTTGGGGCAAAATTAGCACCATTTTAAACGATAAGAACTTTTATTGAATCTCCCTGATAGTTTGTATCTATCTTTGGAGCATGAAGCTGTTTTTATTTTCTTTCTATGGTATTGGGACTTTAGTCCAACTGCGGCTTGTACAGAGAAGCCGCTCGTGTATTGCTCCGCTCCAACATATTATAGGTGAACGCTCCCCTGCTTTATGTTCTATACCTGATACAATAAGATGCAGATCACGTGATACCACATGTGTTTGTCATGTGATGTAATTTATGCTTTATAATGTCTATGTGGGAAAACACAACAAACGACTCGAAGGTTCAAGAAAAGACTTGGAGAACATATGACAGATATTGGGAATAAAAACTGGAAAGTCCTGGCTAAATATTTTTGTGCTATAGGTTATGCAATGTCACAACTGCTTATCAGGTTCTGTAAGGAGGTGAAATTGGTTTGGAGATGGGGTGATAAACTTTTATTATAGGAAGCACAATGATATGAAAGTTGGATACTTTAACCCCAACTTTTAGCTCTAATTAGACAGTTAATATCAATAAAGCCTCCGGATGGAATACACCCTTGGATATTAAAGGGTAAGTACACCATAAAAAAAACTTTAAGTTATTTGCAAGATGTTGTTTTAAATCTAAAGTTGGCTTAAACCTTTTTTTTTTAATCTCTTCCCCCCCCCCCCCCCCCCCCAGAGCCTTTTCTGCTTGCTGGTTTCTATCTCCTGGATAAAGTCATCTGCAGCTCTGCCCCCACCATATACTGCAGACTGCTCCCGTGCACACATGGGTGACGTAATTGTGCTGCGACAAAACATGCCGCAATTATGTCCCCCAGCCGCATATGCGTGTGGCATCACACCGCATGCACACTGACGCCAAGCGCGGGAGAGAGAAAAAAAAATGTTTTAGCCAACTTTTAAAACAACATTTTGCAAATAACTTAAAGTTTTTTTATGATGTACTTACCCTTTAAGACAGCTTAGTCCAGTTCTATCTAGACCACTGTTTGTTATCTATTCAGATTCCCATTGGTCTGGGATAAATAAGTATTAAACCAGTCAAAATATGCAAGGAATATCCCTTTAATACTATTATGTATACACATAAAATATAAAACATACAATATAGATCAGGATACAGTGACTGTGAACCATATAAAATACATAGAACTATAAAGAACCTGAAAAGTAGTAAACAGTCCAAAAACATTATTTGTGAAAGTCCAGGACCTTGTGATCAGACCTCTTACCCCCAGGGCCTCATGATCAGACCTCTTACCCCCAGGACCTCGTGATCAGACCTCTTACCCCCAGGACCTCGTGATCAGACCTCTTACCCCCAGGACCTCGTGATCAGACCTCTTACCCCCAGGACCTCGTGATCAGACCTCTTATCCCCAAGACCTCTTGATCAGACCTCTTATCCCCAGGACCTCATGATCAGACCTCTTACCCCCAGGACCTCGTGATCAGACCTCTTACCCCAAGGACCTCGTGATCAGACCTCTTACCCCAAGGACCTCGTGATCAGACCTCTTACCCCCAGGACCTCGTGATCAGACCTCTTACCCCCAGGACCTCGTGATCAGACCTCTTACCCCCAGGACCTCGTGATCAGACCTCTTACCCCCAGGACCTCATGGCTTAGACTGCTGAGGTTCAGAGTTCTCCTTCCCGTAACTCGATGCTGTATCTTCCAGTTGGTCACAACTCCTTCCATACACGTAGGGGTGTTCCTAGAGTTTTTGACACCTGAAACAACTTTTGAATGCTGCCTATCCGCAGACGGGGGGATGACACTTGAAGCGAGCATGGCTTCATCATGGAACATAGGCGTGGCTTGTGGAGGTGGGTATGGTGGGCTGACTTAAAAATGATAACTATGACTGGATGCACTGCCGTATTTATTAATAGAATATGTGTAACCAGACTAATCTGGTGGTGCTGGGCATATATAAGACTTTTGATAACTTTTACAGCACCAAGCCACTTACATAGGAGCACTTTGTTTCTCGGGTCACTTTTAAGAGACTTTTAGTTGGTACTTACCTGGGGTTGATCCAGTGATATTTCCGATTGCAACTTGGTGTGATTTTTTTGCCTAATACTATACTATACTATACTATAGTATAAAGGTTGGACTAGATGGACGTGTGTCTTTATACAAGCTCCAATACTATGTTACTATGTAACTGTTATACAGACATTATGGGTAGGGTATAAAGGTTGCACTAGATGGACATATGTCTTTATATAACCTCCAATACTATGTTACTATGTAACTGTTATACAGACATTATGGGTAGGGTATAAAGGTGGCACTAGATGGACATATGTCTTTATACAATACTATGTAACTGGTAAATAGGCATTATAGGTGGGTTATAAAGGTTTAATTAGATGGATGTTTGTCTTTATACAATCTCCAATACTATGTTACTATGTAACTGTTAGACAGACATTATAGGTAGGGTATAAAGGTTGGACTAGATGGACTTATGTCTTTATACAACCTCCAATACTATGTTACTATGTAACTGTTATACAGACATTATAGGTAGGGTATAAAGGTTGGACAGATGGACTTATGTCTTTATACAACCTCCAATACTATGTAACTGTTATACAGACATTATGGGTAGGATATAAAGGTCGGATTAGATGGAAATATGTCTTTATACAACCTCCAATACTATGTTACTATGTAACTGTTAGACAGACATTATAGGTAGGGTATAAAGGGTAGACTAGATGGACTTATGTCAGGCATTATGGTAGGGTATAAAGGTTGGACTAGATGGATGTATGTCTTTATACAACCTCCAATACTATGTTACTATGTAACTGTTATACAGACATTATGGGTAGGGTATAAAGGTTTGACTAGATGGACGTATGTCTTTATACAACCTCCAATACTATATTACTATGTAACTGTTAGACAGACATTATGTGTAGGGTATAAAGGTTGGATTAGATGGATGTATGTCTTTATACAACCTGCAATACTATGTTATTATGTGACTGTTAGACAGGCATTATGGGTAGGGTATAAAGGTTCGACTAGATGGACGTATGTCTTTATACAACCTCCAATACTATGTAACTGTTAGACAGACATTATGGGTAGGGTATAAAGGTTGGAGTAGATGGACGTATGTCTTTATACAACCTCTCAAATCCTATGTGTTACTATGTAACTGTTTTACAGACATTATGGGTAGGGTTAAAGGTTGGACTAGAGTGACGTATGTCTTTATACAACCTCCAATACTATGTTACTATGTAACTGTTTACAGACATTATGGGTAGGGTATAAAGGTTGGACTAGATGGACGTATGTCTTTATACAACCTCCAATACTATGTCTATGTAACTGTTATACGACATTATGGGTAGGGTATAAAGTTGGACTAATGAGAGTATGTCTTTATACAAACTCCAATACTATGTACTATGTAACTGTATACAGACATATGGGTAGGGTATAAAGGTTGGACTGATGGACGTATGTCTTTATAACCTCCAATACTATGTATAATGTATACAGACATTATGGGTAGGGTATAAAGGTTGGACTAGATGACGTTCTTTATCAACCTCCAATACTATGTTACTATGTAACTGTTATACAGACATTAGGGTAGGGTATAAAGGTTGGAATAGATGGACGTATGTCTTTATACAACCTCCATACTATGTACTATGTAACTGTTATACAGACATTATGGGTAGAGGTATAAAGGTTGGACTAGATGGACGTATGTCTTTATACAACCTCCAATACTATGTTACTATGTAACTGTTATACAGAATTATGGGTAGGGTATAAAGGTTGGACTAGATGGACGTATGTCTTATACACCTCCAATACTATGTTACTATGTAACTGTTATACAGACATTATGGGTAGGGTATAAAGGTTGGACTAGATGGACGTATGTCTTTATACAACCTCCAATCTATGTTACATGTAACTGTTATACAGACATTATGGGTAGGGTATAAAGGTTGGACTAGATGGAATGTCTGTCTATACAACCTCCAATACTATGTTACTATGTAACTGTTATACAGACATTATGGGTAGGGTAAAAGGTTGGACTAGATGGACGTATGCTTTATACAAACTCCAATACTATTTTACTATGTAACTGTTATACAGACATTATGGGTAGGGTATAAAGGTTGGACAGATGGAAGTATGTCTTTATACAACCTCCAAACTATGTTACTATGTAACTGTTATACAGACATTATGGGTAGGGTATAAAGGGTGGACTAGATGGACGTATGTCTTTATACACTCCAATACTATGTTACTATGTAACTGTTATACAGACATTATGGGTAGGGTATAAAGGTTGGACTAGATGGACGTATTCTTTATCAACCTCCAATAATATGTTACTATGTAACTGTTATACAGACATTATGGTAGGGTATAAAGGTTGGATAGATGGACGTATGTCTTTATACAACCTCCATACTATGTTACTATGTAACGTTATACAGACATTATGGGTAGGTATAAAGGTTGGAATAGATGGACGTATGTCTTTATACAACCTCCAATACTATGTTACTATGTAACTGTTATACAGACATTATGGGTAGGGTATAAAGGTTGGACTAATGGACGTATGTCTTTATACACTCCAATACTATGTTACTATGTAACTGTTATACAGACATTATGGGTAGGGTATAAAGGTTGGACTAGATGGACGTATGTCTTATACAACCTCCAATACTATGTTACTATGTAACTGTTATACAGACATTATGGGTAGGGTATAAAGGTTGGACTAGGGACGTATGTCTTATACAACCTCCAATACTATGTTACTATGTAACTGTTATACAGACATTATGGTGGTAGGTATAAAGGTTGGACTAGATGGACGTATTCTTAACAACTCCAATACTATGTAATAGTAACGTGTATACAGACATATGGATGGGGTATAAAGGTTGGACTAGATGGACGTATGTCTTTATACAACCTCCAATATACTATGTTAACTGTTATACAGACATTATGGGTAGGGTATAAAGGTTGGACTAGATGGACGTATGTCTTTATACAACCTCCAATACATATGTTACTATGTAACTGTTATACAGACATTATGGGTAGGGTATAAAGGTTGGACATATGGAATATGTCTTTATACAACCTCCAATACTATGTTACTATGTAAAGTTATACAGACATTATGGTAGGGTATAAAGGTTGGACATAGAGGACGTATGTCTTATACAACCTCCAATTATGTTACTATGTTAACTGTTATACAGACATATGGGTAGGGTATAAAGGTTGGACTAGGGACGTATGTTCTTATACAACCTCCAATACTATGTTACTATGTAACTGGTATACAGACATTATGGGTAGGGGATAAGGTTGGACTAGATGGACGTATGTCTTTATACAACCTCCAATACGTTACTATGTAACTGTATACAGACATTATGGGTAGGGTATAAAGGTGGACTAGATGGACGTATGTCTTTATACAACCTCCAATACTATGTTACATGTAACTGTTATACAGACATTATGGGTAGGGTATAAAGGTTGGACTAGATGGACGTATGTCTTTATACAACCTCCAATACTATGTTCTATGTAACTGTTATACAGACATTATGGGTAGGGTATAAAGGTTGGACTAGATGGACGTATGTCTTTATACAACCTCCAATACTATGTTACTATGTAACTGTTATACAGACATTAGGGTAGGGTATAAAGGTTGGACTAGATGGACGTATGTCTTTATACAACCTCCAATACTATGTAAAGTTATACAGACATTATGGGTAGGGTATAAAGGTTGGACTAGATGACGTATCTTATCAAACCTCCAATACTATGTTACTATGTAACTGTTATACAGACATTATGGGTAGGGTATAAAGGTTGGACTAGATGGACGTATGTCTTATACAACCTCCATACTATGTTACTATGTAACGTTATACAGACATTATGGGTAGGTATAAAGGTTGGACTAGAGGACGTATGTCTTTATACAACCTCCAATACTATGTTACTATGTAACGTTTACAGAATTATGGGTAGGGTATAAGGTTGGACTAGATGGACGGATGTTTATACACCTCCAATACTATGTATATGTAACTGTTATACAGCAATTATGGGTAGGGTATAAAGGTTGGACTAGATGGAAGTATGTCTTTATACAACCTCCAATACTATGTTACTATGTAACATACAGACATTATGGGTAGGGTATAAAGGTTGGACTAGATGGACGTATGTCTTTATACAACCTCCAATACTATGTTACTATGTAACTGTTATACAGACATTAGGGTGGGTATAAAGGTTGGACTAGATGGACGTATGTCTTTATACAACCTCCAATACTATGTTACTATGAACTGTTATACAGACATTATGGGTAGGGTATAAAGGTTGGACTAGATGGACGTATGTCTTTATACAACCTCCAATACTATGTTACTATGTAACTGTATACAGACATTATGGGTAGGGTATAAAGGTTGGACTAGATGGACGTATGTTCTTATACACCTCCAATACTATGTTACTATGTAACTGTTATACAGACATTATGGGTAGGGTATAAAAGTTGGACTAGATGGACGTATCTTTATCAACCTCCAATACTATGTTACTATGTAACTGTTATACAGACATATGGGTAGGGTATAAAGGTTGGACTAGATGGACGTATGTCTTTATACAACTCCATACTATGTTACTATGTAACTGTTATACAGACATTATGGGTAGGGATAAAGGTTGGACTAGATGGACGTATGTCTTATACAACCTCCAATACTATGTTACTATGTAACTGTTATACAGACATTATGGGTAGGGTATAAAGGTTGGACTAGATGGACGTTGTCTTTATAACTCCAATACTATGTTACATGTAACTGTTATACAGACATTATGGGTAGGGTATAAAGTGGGACTAGATGGACGTATGTTTATACAACCTCCAATCTATGTTACTATGTAACTGTTATACAGACATTATGGGTAGGGTATAAAGGTTGGACTAGATGGACGTATGTCTTATACAACCTCCAATACTATGTTACTATGTAACTGTTATACAGAAATATGGGTAGGGTATAAAGGTTGGACTAGATGGACGTATGTCTTTATACAAATCAATATATATGTTACTATGTAACGTATACAGACATATGGGTAGGGGTAAAGGTTGGACTAGATGGAAGTAGTTCTTTATACAACCTCCAATACTATGTTAACTATTAACTGTTTACAGACATTATGGGTAGGGTATAAAGGTTGGACTAAATGGTCGTATGTCTTTATACAACCTCCAATACTATGTTACTATGTAACTGTTATACAGAAATTATGGGTAGGATATAAATGTTGGACTAGATGGATGTATGTCTTTATACAACCTCCAATACTATGTAACTGTTAGACAGACATTATGGGAAGGGTATAAAGGTTGGAGTAGATGGACGTATGTCTTTATACAACCTCCAATACTATGTTACTATGTCACTGTTAGCAGAACAATTATGGGTAGGGTATAAAGGTTGGACTAAATGGTCGTATGTCTTTATACAACCTCCAATACTGTGTTACTATGTAAATGTTATACAGACATTATGGGTAAGGTATAAAGGTTGGACTAGAAGGATGTATGTCTTTATACAACCTCCAATACTATGTTATTATGTGACTGTTAGACAGGCATTATGGATAGGGTATAAAGGCTCCACTAGATGGACGTATGTCTATACAACCTCCAATACTATGTAACTATTAGACAAACATTATGGGTAGGGTATAAAGGTTGGACTAGATGGACATATGTCTTTATACAACCTCCAATACTATGTTACTATGTAACTGTTATACAGACATTATGGGTAGGGTATAAAGGTTGGACTAGATGGACGTATGTCTTTATACAACCTCCAATACTATGTTACTATGTAACTTTTATACAGACATTATGGGTAGGGTATAAAGGTTGGACTAGATGGACATATGTCTTTATACAACCTACAATACTATGTTACTATGTAACTGTTATACAGAAATTATGGGTAGTATATAAAGGTTGGACTAGATGGACATATATCTTTATACAACCACCAATACTATGTTACTATGTAACTGTTATACAGACATTATGGGTAGTCTATGTTACTATGTAACTGTTATACAGACATTATGGTAGGGTAAAGGTTGGACTAGATGGACGTATGTCTTATACAACCTCCAATACTATGTTACTATGTAACTGTTATACAGACATTATGGGTAGGGTATAAAGGTTGGACTAGATGGACGTATGTCTTTATACAACCTCCAATACTATGTTACTATGTAACTGTTATACAGACTTATGGGTAGGGTTAAAGTTGGACTAGATGGACGTATGTCTTTATACAACCTCCATACTATGTTACTAGTAACTGTTATACACATTATGGGTAGGGTATAAAGGTTGGACTAGATGGACGTATGTCTTTATACAACCTCCAATACTATGTTACTATGTAACTGTTATACAGACATTATGGGTAGGGTATAAAGGTTGGACTAGATGGACGTATGTCTTATACAACCTCCAATACTATGTTACTATGTAACTGTTATACAGACATTATGGGTAGGGTATAAAGGTTGGACTAGATGGACGTATGTCTTTATACAACCTCCAATACTATGTTACTATGTAACGTTATACAGACATTATGGGTAGGGTATAAAGGTTGGACTAGATGGACATATGTCTTTATACAACCTCCAATACTATGTTACTAGTAACTGTTATACAGACATTATGGGTAGGGTATAAAGGTTGGACTAGATGATGAATGTCTTTATAAACCCCAATACTATGTTACTATGTAACTGTTATACAGACATTATGGGAGGGTATAAAGGTTGGACTAGATGGACGTATGTCTTTATACAACCTCCAATACTATGTTACTATGTAACTGTTATACAGACATTATGGGTAGGGTATAAAGGTTGGACTAGATGGATATATGTCTTTATACAACCTCCAATACTCCAATACTATGTTACTATGTAACTGTTAGACAGACATTATGGGTAGGGTATAAAGGTTGGACTAGATGGACGTATGTCTTTATACAACATCCAATACTATGTTACTATGTAACTGTTAGACAGACATTATGGGTAGCGTATAAAGTTTGGACTAGATGGATGAATGTCTTTATACAAACTCCAATACTATGTTACTATGTAACCGTTAGACAGACATTATGATTAGGGTATAAAGGTTGGACTAGATGGACGAATGTCTTTATACAACCTCCAATACTATGTTACTATGTAACTGTAAGACAGACATTATGAGTAGGGTATAAAGGTTGGACTAGATGGACGTATGTCTTTATATAACCTCCAATACTATGTTTCTATGTAACTGTTATACTGACATTATGGGTAGGGTATAAAGACTGGACTAGATGGTCGTATGTCTTTATACAACCTCTAATATTACGTTACTATGTAACTGTTGAACAAACATTATGGGTAGGGTATAAAAAAATACATATTATATATGTAACTGTTATACAGACATTATGGGTAGGGTATAAAGACTGGACTAGGTGGTCGTATGTCTTTATACAACCTCCAATATTATGTTGCTATGTAACTGTTGGACAGACATTATGGGTAGGGTATAAAAAAATACACATTATATATGTAACTGTTATACTGACATAATAGTTAGAATATAAAGGTTGGACTAGATGTATGTATGTCTCTATATAACCTCCAATACTATGTTACTATGTAACTGTAAGACAGACATTATGAGTAGAGTATAAAGGTTGGACTAGATGGACGTACGTCTTTATACAACCACCAATACTATGTTACTATGTAACTGTTATACAGACATTATGGGTAGGGTATAAAGGATGGACTAGATGGATGTATGTCTTTATACAAACTCCAATCCTATGTTACTATGTAACTGTTATACAAACATTATGGTTAGGGTACAAAGGTTGGACTAGATGGACATATGCCTTTATACAACCTCCAATACTATGTTAGTATGTAACAGTTAGATAGACATTATGGGTAGGGTATAAAGACTGGACTAGATGGTCGTATGTCTTTATACAACCTCCAATATTATGTTACTATGTAACTGTTATACTGACATTATGGGTAGGGTATAAAGACTGGACTAGATGGTCGTATGTCTTTATACAACATCTAATATTACGTTACTATGTAACTGTTGAACAGACATTATGGGCAGGGTATAAAAAAATACATATTATATATGTAACTGTTATACAGACTCCAATACTATGTTACTATTACTGTTTAGACAGACATTATGGTAGGGTATAAGGTTGGACTAGATGGACGTATGTCTTTATAAACCTCCAATACTATTTACTATGTAACTGTTATACAGACATTATGGGTAGGGTATAAGGTTGGACTAATGGACGTATGTCTTTATACACCCTCAAATACTATGTTACTATGTACTGTTATACAGACTTATGGTAGGGTATAAAGGTTGGACTAGATGGAGTATGTCTTTATACAAACTCCAATACTATGTTACTATGTAACTGTTATACAGAATTATGGGTAGGGTATAAAGGTTGGACTAGATGGACGTATGTCTTTATACAACCTCCAATACTATTTTACTTGTTAACTGTTTATATCTAGCAGTATGGGTATGTAAAGGTTGGACTGTGATGAGGCGTAGTTCTTTATACAACCTCCAATACTATGTTACTATGTAACTGTTATACAGACATTATGGGTAGGGTATAAAGGTTGGACTAGATGGACGTATGTCTTTATACCCCTCAATACTATGTTACTATGTAACTGTTATAACACATTATGGGTAGGGTAAAAGTTGGACTAGATGGACGTATGTCTTTATACAACCTCCATACTATGTTACTATGTAACTGTTATACAGACATTAGGGTAGGGTATAAAGGTTGGACTAGATGGACGTATGTCTTTATACAACCCCAATACTATGTTTACGTAACTGTTATACGACATTATGGGTAGGTATAAATTTTGACTAGCGACGTACTGTTATACATTATGGTAGGTTATAAAGGTTGACTAGATGGACGTATGTCTTTATACAACCTCCAATACTATGTTACTTGTAACTGTTATACAGACATTTGGAGAGGTATAAAGGTTGACTAGATGACGTATGTCTTTATACAACCTCCAATACTATGTTACTATGTAACTGTTATACAGACATTATGGGAGGGTATAAAGGTTGGACTAGATGGACGTATGTCTTTATACAACCTCCAATACTATGTTACTATGTAACTGTTATACAGACATTGGGTAGGGATAAAGGTTGGACTAATGGACGTATGTCTTTATACAACCTCCAATACTATGTTACTATGTAACTGTTTACAGACATTATGGGTAGGGTATAAAGGTTGGTAGATGGACGTATGTCTTTATACAACCTCCAATACTATGTTACTATGTAACTGTTATACGGACATTATGGGTGGGTATAAAGGTTGGACTAGATGGACGTATGTCTTTATACAACCTCCAATACTATGTTACATGTAACTGTTATACAGACATAATGGGTAGGGTATAAAGGTTGGACTAGATGGACGTATGTCTTTATACAACCTCCAATACTATGTTACTATGTAACTGTTATACAGACATTTGGGTAGGGTATAAAGGTGGACTAGATGACGTATGTCTTTATACAACCTCCAATACTAGTTACTATGTAACTGTTATACAACATTATGGGTAGGGTTAAAAGGTTGGACTAGATGGACGTATGTCTTTATACAACCTCCAATACTATGTTACTATGTAACTGTTATACAGACATTATGGGTAGGGTATAAAGGTTGGTAGATGGACGTATGTCTTTATACAACCTCCATCTACTATGTTACTATGTAACTGTTATACAGACATTATGGTAGGGTATAAGGTTGGACTAGATGGACGTATGTCTTTATACAACCTCCAATACTATGTTACTATGTAACTGTTTAACAGACATTATGGGTAGGGTATAAAGGTTGGACTAGATGGACGTTATCTTTATACAACCTCCAATACTATGTTACTATGTAACTGTTATACAGACATTATGGGTAGGGTATAAAGGTTGGACTAGATGGAGTATGTCTTATACAACCTCCAATACTATGTTACTATGTAACTGTTATACAGACATTATGGGTAGGGTATAAGGTTGGACTAGATGGACGTATGTCTTTATACAACCTCCAATACTATGTTACTATACTGTTATACAGACATTATGGGTAGGGTATAAAGGTTGGACTAGATGGACGTGTCTTTAACAACCTCCAATACTATGTTACTTGTAACTGTTATACAGACATTATGGGTAGGGTTAAAGGTGGACTAGATGGACGTATGTCTTTATACAACCTCCAACATTGTTACTATGTAACTGTATATAGACATTATGGGTAGGGTATAAAGGTTGGACTAGATGGACGTATGTCTTTATACAACCTCCAATACATGTTACTATGTAACTGTTATACAGACATTATGGGTAGGGTATAAAGGTGGACTAGATGGACGTAGTCTTTATACAACCTCCAATACTATGTTACTATGTAACTGTTATAAGACATTATGGGTAGGGTATAAAGGTGGACTAGAGGACGTATGTCTTTATACACCCCAATACTATGTTACTATGTAACTGTTATACAGACATTATGGGTAGGGTATAAAGGTTGACTAGAGGACGTATGTCTTTATACAACCCCAATACTATGTTACTATGTAACTGTTATACAGACATTATGGGTAGGGTATAAAGGTTGGACTAGATGACGATTATGTCTTTATCAACCTCCAATACTTTTACTATGTAACTGTTATACAGACATTATGGGTAGGTATAAAGGTTGGACTAGAGATGTATGTCTTTATACAACCTCCAATACTATGTTACTATGTAACTGTTATACAGACATTATGGGTAGGGTATAAGGTTGGACTAAGAGGACGTATGTCTTTATACAACCTCCAATACTATGTTACTATGTAACTGTTATACAGACATTATGGGTAGGGTATAAGGTTGACTAGATGGACGTATGTCTTTATACAACCTCCAATACTATGTTACTATGTAACTGTTATACAGACATTATGGGTAGGGTATAAAGGTTGGACTAGATGGACGTATGTCTTTATACAACCTCCAATACTATGTTACTATGTAACTGTTATACAGACATTATGGGTAGGGTATAGGTTGGACTAGATGGACGTATGTCTTTATACAACCTCCAATACTTGTTACATGTAACTGTTATACAGACATTATGGGTAGGGTATAAAGGTTGGACTAGATGGACGTATGTCTTTATCAACCTCCAATACTATGTTACGTAACTGTTATACAGACATTATGGGTAGGGTATAAAGGTTGGACTAGATGGACGTATGTCTTTATACAACCTCCAATACTATGTTACTATGTAACTGTTATACAGACATTATGGGTAGGGTATAAAGGTTGACTAGATGGACGTATGTCTTTATACAACCTCCAATACTATGTTACTATGTAACTGTTATCAGACATTATGGGTAGGGTATAAAGTTGGACTAGATGGACGTATGTCTTTATACAACCTCCAATACTATGTTACTATGTAACTGTTATACAGACATTATGGGTAGGGTATAAGGTTGGACTAGAGGAGTAGTCTTATACAACCTCCAATACTATGTTACTATGTAACTGTTATACAGACATTATGGGTAGGGTAAAGGTTGGACTAGATGGACGTATGTCTTTATACAACCTCCAATACTATGTTACTATGTAACTGTTATACAGACATTATGGGTAGGGTATAAAGGTTGGACTAGTGAGACGTATGTCTTTATACAACCTCCAATACTATGTTACACTGTTATACAGACATTATGGGTAGGGTATAAGGTTGGACTAGATGGACGTATGTCTTTATACAACCTCCAATACTATGTTACTATGTAACTGTTATACAGACATTATGGGTAGGGTATAAAGGTTGGACTAGATGGACGTATGTCTTTATACAACCTCCAATACTATGTTACTATGTAACTGTTATACAGACATTATGGGTAGGGTATAAAGGTTGGACTAGATGGCGTATGTCTTTATACAACCTCCAATACTATGTTACTATGTAACTGTTAGACATTATGGGTAGGGTATAAAGGTTGGACTAGATGGACGTATGTCTTATACAACCTCCAATACTATGTTACTATGTAACTGTTATACAGACATTATGGGTAGGGTATAAAGGTTGGACTAGATGGACGTATGTCTTTATACAACCTCCAATACTATGTTACTATGTAACTGTTTACAGACATTATGGGTAGGGTATAAAGGTTGGACTAGATGGACGTATGTCTTTATACAACCTCCAATACTATGTTACTATGTAACTGTTATACAGACATTATGGGTAGGGTATAAAGGTTGGACTAGATGGACGTATGTCTTTATACAACCTCCAATACTATGTTACTATGTAACTGTTATACAGACATTATGGGTAGGGTATAAAGGTTGGACTAGATGGACGTATGTCTTTATACAACCTCCAATACTATGTTACTTGTAACTGTTATACAGACATTATGGGTAGGGATAAAGTTGGACTAGATGGACGTATGTCTTTATACAACCTCCAATACTATGTTACTATGTAACTGTTATACAGACATTATGGGTAGGGTATAAAGGTTGGACTAGATGGACGTATGTCTTTATAAACCTCCAATACTATGTTACTATGTAACTGTTTACAGACATTATGGGTAGGGTATAAAGGTTGGACTAGATGGACGTATGTCTTTATACAACTCCAATACTATGTTACTATGTAACTGTTATACAGACATTATGGGTAGGGTATAAAGGTTGGACTAGATGGACGTTGTCTTTATACAACCTCCAATACTATGTTACTATGTAACTGTTATACAGACATTATGGGTAGGGTATAAAGTTGGACTAGATGGACGTATGTCTTTATACAACCTCCAATACTATGTTACTATGTAACTGTTATACAGACATTATGGGTAGGGTATAAAGGTTGGACTAGATGGACGTATGTCTTTATACAACCTCCAATACTATGTTACTATGTAACTGTTTAACAGACATTATGGGTAGGGTATAAAGGTTGACTAGATGGACGTAGTCTTTATCAACCTCCAATACTATGTTACTATGTAACTGTTATCAGACATTATGGGTAGGGTATAAAGGTTGGACTAGATGGACGTATGTCTTTATACAACCTCCAATACTATGTTACTATGTAACTGTTATACAGACATTATGGGTAGGGTATAAAGGTTGGACTAGATGGACGTATGTCTTTATACAACCTCCAATACTATGTTACTATGTAACTGTTTACAGACATTATGGGTAGGGTATAAAGGTTGGACTAGATGGACGTATGTCTTTATACAACCTCCAATACTATGTTACTATGTAACTGTTATACAGACATTAGGGTAGGGTATAAAGGTTGGACTAGATGGACGTATGTCTTTATACAACCTCCAATACTATGTTACTATGTAACTGTTATACAGACATTATGGGTAGGGTATAAAGGTTGGACTAGATGGACGTATGTCTTTATACAACCTCCAATACTATGTTACTATGTAACTGTTATACAGACATTATGGGTAGGGTATAAAGGTTGGACTAGATGGACGTATGTCTTTATACAACCTCCAATACTATGTTACTATGTAACTGTTATACAGACATTATGGGTAGGGTATAAAGGTTGGACTAGATGGACGTATGTCTTTATACAACCTCCAATACTATGTTACTATGTAACTGTTACAGACATTATGGGTGGGTATAAAGGTTGGACTAGATGGACGTATGTCTTTAACAACCTCCAATACTATGTTACTATGTAACTGTTATACAGACATTATGGGTAGGGTATAAAGGTTGGACTAGATGGACGTATGTCTTTATACAACCTCCAATACTATGTTACTATGTAACTGTTATACAGACATTATGGGTAGGGTATAAAGGTTGGACTAGATGGACGTATGTCTTTATCAACCTCCAATACTATGTTACTATGTAACTGTTATACAGACATTATGGGTAGGGTATAAAGTTGGACTAGATGGACGTATGTCTTTATACAACCTCCAATACTATGTTACTATGTAACTGTTATACAGACATTATGGGTAGGGTATAAAGGTTGGACTAGATGGACGTATGTCTTTATACAACCTCCAATACTATGTTACTATGTAACTGTTATACAGAATTATGGGTAGGGTATAAAGGTTGGACTAGATGGACGTATGTCTTTATACAACCTCCAATACTATGTTACTATGTAACTGTTATACAGACATTATGGGTAGGGTATAAAGGTTGACTAGAGATGACGTATGTCTTTATACAACCCCAATACTATGTTACTATGTAACTGTTATACAGACATTATGGGTAGGGTATAAAGGTTGGACTAGATGGATGTATGTCTTTATACAACCTCCAATACTATGTTACTATGTAACTGTTATACAGAAATTATGGGTAGGATATAAATGTTGGACTAGATGGACGTATATCTTTATACAACAACCAATACTATGTTACTATGTAACTGTTATACAGACATTATGGGTAGGGTATAAAGGATGGACTAGATGGACGTGTCTTTATACAACCTCCAATACTATGTTACTATGTAACTGTTAGACAGACATTATGGGTAGGGTATAAAGGTTGCACTAGATGGACGTATGTCTTTATACAACCTCCAATACTATGTTACTATGTAACTGTTAGACAGACATAATGGGTAGGGTATAAAGGTTGGACTAGACGGACATATGTCTTTATACAACCTCCAATACTATGTTACTATGTAACTGTTATACAGACATTATGGGTAGGGTATAAAGGTTGGACTAGATGGACGTATTTCTTTATACAACCTCCAATACTATGTTACTATGTAACTGTTATACTGACATTATGGGTAGGGTATAAAGGTTGGACTAGATGGACATATGTCTATATACATCCTCCAATACTATGTTACTATGTAACTGTTATACAGACATTATGGGTAGGGTATAAAGGTTGGACTAGATGGACATATGTCTATATACAACCTCCAATACTATGCAAGTATGTAACTATGAAAATGAAAAATTCTGCTATATATTTCCTAATGTTTAACCAAAACTATAGCAGGTCCAAAGATGGATTACTTAAAAAAATATGGAAACAACATAATTATGTCTGTTATCTGAAAAACAACCAGGTATAATAACTACCTATTAACATTTTTGAAATAGAACATCCCATGTGTCTCTGTATGCAGGATAGTGTTCATATCTTCTCTCTGCTCTCTATATAATGATGGTTGGATTATCCAGTTACCTTACACTGATCTACAGATGAAGCTGAATCCTCTATCCCCTGTGTCACTCTGTATTACTGACTGTTATAGATATGGGCTGATCTTGTGCCTTTCACATGGCCATATTATGATATTGGGTGGGACCAGGCTGGGTATAGGAGACATAACTAGTCACATCAAGCTATGGATTTTCTTGTCACTCCTGTCTGGAGGACCCTTCATATATGGAATTCTGAATGTTAAATCTGTTTGTCACCTCAGAATAATTAAACCAATGTTAGAATTGGAATATATTCAGGAAGGAGACATCATCATAGGAGGGGTCATGACCAGACATTTATTTGCAGATGAGATTACTGATTCCATGGAAGCAGATATTGCATTTAGATGTGAAGAGTAAGTCAATCCTTGCTTGTGAAGGTTCTCATTCATCCAGGTCATGGTATATCTGTTGTATTCAGTTAGATCAACTGGACTTGAAATGTAGTTCTTGAAGACGTTTCGCTAGAGTTCTATTGTTTAAAATGGTGCTAATTTGGCCCCAACCAAGATTTAGCTTTCAAATGTTAAATAAGATCTGATTGGCTGGGGCAAATTAGCACCATTTTAAACGATAAGCAGGGAGATTCATAAAAGTTTTATTGTTTAAAATGGTGCTAATTTTGCCCCAGCCAATCAGATCTTATTTAAACATTTGAAAGCTAACATCTGATTGGTTGGGGCAAAATTAGCACCATTTTAAACGATAAGAACTTTTATTGAATCTCCCTGATAGTTGTATCTATCTTTGGAGCATGAAGCGTTTTATTCTTTCTATGGTATTGGGACTCTTAGTCCAACTGCGGTTGTACAGAGAAGCCGCTCGGTGTATGCTCCTCCAACATATTATAGGTGAACGCTCCCCTGCTTTATTTCTATACCTGATACAATAAGATGCAGATCACGTGATACCACATGTGTTGTCATGTGAGTGTAATTTATGCGTTTATAATGTCTATGTGGGAAAACACAACAACGACTCGAAGGTTCAGAAAAGACTTGGAGAACATATGACAGATATGGAGAATAAAAAATGGAAAGTCCTGGCTACCTAATATTTTTGTGCTATAGTATGCAATGTCACAACGGCTTATCAGGTTCTGTAAGGAGTGAAATTGGTTGGAGATGGGGTGATAAACTTTATTATAGGAAGCACATGAATGAAAGTTGGATACTTTAACCCCAACTTTAGCTCTAATTAGACAGTTAATATCAATAAAGCCTCCGGATGGAACCAACCTGGATATTAAAGGGTAAGTACACACCATAAAAAAAAACTTTAAGTATTTGCAAGATGTTGTTTTAAATCTAAAGTTGGCTTAAACCTTTTTTTTTTAATCTCTCCCCCCCCCCCCCCCCCCCCCCCCCCAGAGCCTTTTCTGCTTGCTGGTTTCTATCTCGGATTAAAGTCATCTGCAGCTCTGCCCCCCACATATACTGCAGACTGCTCCCGTGCACAATGGGTGACGTAATTGTGCTGCGACAAACATGCCGCAATTATGTCCCCAGCCGCATATGCGTGTGGACATCACAACGCATGCACACTGATGCCAAGCGCGGGAGAGGAGAAGAAAAAAAATGTTTTAGCCAACTTTAAAAAAACATTTGCAAATAAACTTAAAGTTTTTTTTGATTTGTCCTTACCCTTAAGACCAGCTTAGTCCAGTTCTACTAGACCACTGTTTGTTATCTATTCAGATTCCATTGGTCTGGGATTAAATAAGTATTAAACCAGTCAAAATATGCAAGGAATATCCTTTATACTATTATGTATACACATAAAATATAAAACATACAATATAGATCGGATACAGTGAACTGTGAACCATATAAAATACATAGAAAATTAAGAACATGAAATAGTAAAAGCCAAAAACATTTGTGAAGCCAACTGGATCAATCGTCAGCCCAACAGTCCAAAACCCTACGGACCGTGTCAACCTCTTACCCGATCGTGATCAGACCTCTACAGACCTCGTGTCAGACCTACCCAACCCTTGATCCGACCTCTTTATCAGACCTCTGACCTTACCCCAGGCCATATCAGCATCTTCGGTCTTCAGACCTCTTACCCCCAGGACCTCGTGTAGACCTCTTACCCCCGGATGATCAGACCTCCTTCCCGGATCAGTCAGACCTCTTACCCAACCTCTCAGACGTACCCCAGACCTCGTGATAACTCTTACCCAGACCTGTTCAGACCTCTTACCACAGACCTCGTGACAGACCTCGTACCCCCAGGACCTCGTGGAACCCTTATCCCAGACTCTGATCAGAATCTACCCCCGGACCCGATCAGACCTCTTACCCCAAGGACCTCGTGATCAGACCTCTTACCCAAGACCTCATCAGACTCTACCCAGGACCTCGTGATCAGACCTCTTACCCCCAGGACCTCGTGATCAGACCTCTTACCCCCAGGACCTCGTGATCAGACCTCTTACCCCGGACCATGCTAGACCTGAGGTCAGCTCTCCCGTATCGATTGTATTTCCTAGTACAACCTTCTACACGGTGCCGATTTGACACGACTTTGAATGCTGCATCCCGAGGTGGACATTGGCGAGCATGGCCCACAGGACTAGTGCTGTGGATCGTGTGACTAATACTTATGAGCTCGTTATAGATAGGACCGACTATCTGTGGTCTGGCTTATAAGACTGTAACTTTTTAACAGCCACTACATAGCACTTGTTATCGGTCCTATTTGAGACTTTTAGGACTTACCTGGGTGATCCAGGATATTGATGCAACTCTTGTGTGTGTGATTTTTGCCTCTACATCTATACGTATACATAGTATAAATTGGACTAGCTGGAGGTGTCTTAACAAGCTCCAGACCTTGTACATGACCTCTATACCACAGGTACTGGGTAGTCGTATAAGGTTGCACTAGATGGACAATTGTCTTTAATAACCTTCCAATACTGTCGAACTGTTATCCAGACCATATGGGTAGGTATAAGTGGCACTGATGGAATATGTCTTATAAATACTTGTAACTGGTAAATAGCTTAGTGTTAAAGTTTATTGATGGCATTGTCTTACAATCTCCTACTATGTTACTATGTAACTGTTAGACAGACATATAGGAGGTTTAAGTGGACTGAGATATGTATTTAAACCTCCAATACTATGTTACTATGTAAACCTGTACTATCACACATAAGGTAGGGTATAAAGGTTGGACAGATGGAATTATGTCTTTATACAACCTCCAATACATGTAATGTTATACAGACATATGGGTAGGATATAAAGGTCGGATTAGATGGAAATATGTCTTTATACAACCTCCAATACTATGTTACTATGTAACTGTTAGACAGACATTATAGGTAGGGTATAAAGGGTAGACTAGATGGACTTATGTCAGGATTATGGTAGGGTTTATAAAGGTTGGACTAGATGTGATGTATGTCTTTAACAACCTCCAATACTATGTACTATGTAAATGTTATACAGACATTATGGGAGGGTATAAAGGTTGACTAGATGGACGTATGTCTTTATACAACCTCCAATACTATATTACTATGTAACTGTTAGACAGACATTATGTGTAGGGTATAAAGGGTGGATAGATGGATGTATGTCTTTATACAACCTGCAATACTATTATTATGTGACTGTTAGACAGGCACTTATGGGTAGGGTATAAAGGTTCGACTAGATGGACGTAGTCTTTATACACCTCCAATACTATGTAACTGTTAGACAGACATTATGGGTTAGGGTAAAAGGTTGGAGTAGATGGACGTATGTCTTTTATACAACCTCAATACTATGTTACTATGTAACGTTAGACAGACATTAGGGTAGGGTATAAAGGTTGGACTAAATGGTCGTTAGCTTTATACAACCTCCAATACTATGTTACTATGTAACTGTATACGAAATTATGGGTAGGATATAAATGTTGGACTAGATGGATGTATGTCTTTATACAACCTCCAATACTATGTAACTGTTAGACAGACATTATGGGAAGGGTATAAAGGTTGGAGTAGATGGACGTATGTCTTTATACAACCTCCAATACTATGTTACTATGTAACTGTTAGACAGACATTATGGGTAGGGTATAAAGGTTGGACTAAATGGTCGTATGTCTTTATACAACCTCCAATACTGTGTTACTATGTAAATGTTATACAGACATTATGGGTAAGGTATAAAGGTTGGACTAGAAGGATGTATGTCTTATACAACCTCCAATACTATGTTTATGTGACTGTTAGACAGGCATTATGGATAGGGTATAAAGGCTCCACTAGATGGACGTATGTCTATACAACCTCCAATACTATGTAACTATTAGACAAACATTATGGGTAGGGTATAAAGGTTGGACTAGATGGACATATGTCTTTATACAACCTCCAATACTATGTTACTATGTAACTGTTATACGACATTATGGGTAGGGTATAAAGTGTTGGACTAGATGGACAGTTATGTCTTTATACAACCTCCAATACTATGGTACTATGTAACTTTTATACAGACATTATGGGTAGGGTATAAAGGTTGGACTAGATGGACATATGTCTTTATACAACCTACAATACTATGTTACTATGTAACTGTTATACAGAAATTATGGGTAGTATATAAAGGTTGGACTAGATGGACATATATCTTTATACAACCACCAATACTATGTTACTATGTAACTGTTATACAGACATTATGGGTAGGGTATAAAGGTTGGACTAGATGGACGTATGTCTTTATACAACCTCCAATACTATGTTACTATGTAACTGTTATACAGACATTATGGGTAGGGTATAAGGTTGGACTAGATGGATGTATGTCTTTATACAACCTCCAATACTGTGTTACTATGTAACTGTTATACAGAAATTATGGGTAGGATATAAATGTTGGACTAGATGGACGTATATCTTTATACAACAACCAATATATGTTTACTATGTAACTGTTATACAGACATTATGGGTAGGGTAGTATAAAGGATGGACTAGATGGACGGTCTTTATACAACCTCCAATCTATGTTACTATGTAACTGTTAGACAGACATTATGGGTAGGGTATAAAGGTTGCACTAGAGGACGATATGTCTTTATACAACCTCCAATACTATGTTACTATGTAACTGTTAGACAGACATAATGGGTAGGGTATAAAGGTTTGACTAGACGGACATATGTCTTTATACAACCTCCAATACTATGTTACTATGTAAACTGTTATACAGACATTATGGGTTAGGGTTATAAAGGGTGGACTAGATGGACGTATTTCTTTATACAACCTCCAATACTATGTTATAGTAACTGTTATACTGACATTATGGGTAGGGTATAAAGGTTGGACTAGATGGACATATGTCTATATACATCCTCAATACTATGTTACTATGTAAACTGAACAGACTTATGGGTAGGGTAGGGTATAAAGGTTGGACTAGATGGACATTATGTTATACAACCTCCAATACTATGCAAGTATGTAACTATGAAAATGAAAAATTGCTATATATTTCCTAATGTTTAACCAAAACTATAGCAGGTCCAAAGATGGATTACTTAAAAAAATATGGAAACAACATAATTATGTCTGTTTCTGAAAAAACACCAGGTATAATAACTACCTATTAAACATTTTTGAAATAGAACATCCCATGTGTTTGTATGCAGGATAGTGTTCATATCTTCTCTCTGCTCTCATATAAATGATGGTTGGATTATCCAGTTACCTTACACTGATCTCAGATGAAGCTGAATCCTCTATCCCCTGTGTCACTCTGTATTACTGACTGTTATAGATATGGGCTGATCTTGTGCCTTTCACATGGCCATTATGATATTGGGTGGGACCAGGCTGGGTATAGGAGACATAACTAGTCACATCAAGCTATGGATTTTCTGTCACTCCTGTCTGGAGGACCCCTCATATATGGAATTCTGAATGTTAAATCTGTTTGTCACCTCAGAATAATTAAACCAATGTTAGAATTGGAATATATTCAGGAAGGAGACTCATCATAGGAGGGGTCATGACCAGACATTTATTTGCAGATGAGATTACTGATTCCATGGAAGCAGATATGCATTTAGATGTGAAGAGTAAGTCAATCCTTGCTTGTGAAGGTTCTCATTCATCCAGGTCATGGTATATCGTTGTATTCAGTTAGATCAACTGGACTTGAAATGTAGTTCTTGAAGACGTTTCGCTAGTCATCCGACTGGCTTTCTCAATTCAGAATGACTTGTACAAGGATCTGTGGCAATTATGTACCCTGGAAAATCCCAATTAGCATATCACAGCAGGTTGTAAGGGGTGTGATTAGATAGTGGCTAAGAGGTGTTATAGGAACGCCAAGAGTAAGGGTGTTAAAACAGCATTGTACATGGCAGACAGTTGGTGTCGAACCCCCCACACCTATTTAGGCTTGGTTTCTTTATTTTCACAAAATGGCCTCCTAACACCTCTCTTGAACCAGTCACGTTCCTTCGCCAGTATATTAACATTACAATCTTCAAAGGTATGTCCTTTATCCTTAAGATGTAGATACACGGCTGAGTCCTGACCCGAGGAATTGGTCTTCTGTGCTGGGCCATACGTTGATGCAGTTGCTGTTTGGTCTCCCCCACATACAAATCAGAGCATTCTTCACTGCACTGCACTGCATATATGATGTCGCTTTTCTTGTGTTTTGGTATTGGGTCTTTCGGATGTACCAATTGCTGCCTCAGTGTGTTGTTCGGTTTAAAGCAGACAGGGATACGAGGTTTTTGAAAATTCTTCTTAATTTCTCGGAGACCCCTGCTACATATGGGATGACATGTTTTCCTCCTGTCTTGCTTTTCCCCTTCACTGTTGTTATTCGTGTTCTTTTCTTTCCTTCTACTTCTTTTGACAAAGGCCCAGTCTGGATATCCACAAGTTTTAAGGGCTCCTCTGAGATGTTCATTCTTTAGCCTTTGCCTCTGTGCTAGTGGGGATGTTCTCGGCTCTGTGTTGCAGGGTTCTGATGACCCCCAGCTTCTGATCTAAAGGGTGGTGGGAGTCAAACATCAAATACTGATCTGTGTGTGTTGGTTTTCTGTAAACCTCTATTCCAGTTTACCATTTCCTAACTTCTACAAGCAGTCCAAGAAAGCCAGTTTGTTGTTTGTACCTCTTCCCTTGTGAATTTAATGTTTTGGTCCACCGCATTAATGTGTTCTGTGAAAGCTTGTACTTCCTTCTGGTGGATTTTAACCCAGGGGTCATCAACATATCTGAACCAGTGGCTGGGTGCTATGCCCTTAAAGGTATTAAGCGCCTGTGTTTCTACCTCCTCCATGTAAAGGTTGGCCACAATAGGGTGAAACTGGAGATCCCATAGCACATCCATGTTTTGCTTATAGAACTTATCCCTGTATTTGAAATAGGTGTATTCAGGCACAAGTCCAACAAGGAACCCACCTGTTCTGGGTTGAGATCAGTTCGCTGGTAAGAGTGCTGTCTTGGCCCAGCCGTTTTCTCACCATGTCAACAGCCTCCTTGGGTGGGTATACAAGTGAAGAGAGATGTCACATCATAGGACACCATAGTTTCTTTCTAAACCGAGGTACTATATCTTCAATCTTGTTGGTGAAATCCTGAGAGTTCTGGATGTGATGCTTAGAACTTCCCACCAAAGGTCTAAGATGTTAGCTAGATATTTTGCCACCTGTATGTTACGCGTTGATGCTGCTGACTATAGGTCTTAGTGGGACCCCTTCCTTATGTATCTTTGGGAGTCCATATATGCATGGATGTGCCTCACCAGGGTAGAGGCGATGATATTGCTCGGTCAATGGCTTTATCCTTTTGAAGCGTTGTAGTAAGTCTATGACTCTTTTCTTGTAACAAACAACTGAGGCAGCAATTGGTACATCCGAAAGACCCAATACCAAAACACAAGAAAAGCGACATCATATATGCAGTGCAGTGCAGTGAAGATGTCTGATTTGTATGTGGGGGAGACCAAACAGCAACTGCATCAACGTATGGCCCAGCCAGAAGAGAGCAATTCCTCGGGTCAGGACTCAGCGTGTATCTACATCTAAGGATAAAGGACATACCTTTGAAGATTGTAATGTTAATATACGGCGAAGGAACGTGGACTGGTTCAAGAGAGGGGTTAAGGAGGCCATTTATGTGAAAATAAAGAAACCAAGCCTAAATAGAGGTGGGGGGGTTCGACACCAACTGTCTGCCATGTACAATGCTGTTTTTAACACCTTACTCTGGGCGTTCCTATAACACCTCTAGCCACTATCTAATCACACCCTTAACACCTGGCTGTGATATGCTAATTGGGATTTTCCAGGGTACATAATTGCCACAGATTCTTGTACAAGTCATTCTGAATTGAGAAAGCCAGTCGGATGACTAGCGAAACGTCTTCAAGAAATACATTTCAAGTCCAGTTGATCTAACTGAATACAACAGATAAGTCAATCTTATAACGTTGTAAATTGTATTGTATCTCTAAGGGTGCCCATAATTCCAGCTTCACCTGCGACCAATTCCTTCTACATTCAATCAATCCCAGAGGAACCACCTGTCCCATTCATTCTGACAAAAAATCCCAAGTCCCAAAGAGGATCCAGAAAGTCGGTTCTTGTGGAATTGATTGAATGTTGCGGGGAAGGTCTGCATGTAAGACGTAATGTATGGCCGCCTTTCCAGTCACTGACACTAAGGGTGCCCCTAGGCAAATTCCATAGGATTTTACGGGATTTTCATGCTTTCGGCTAAGTGGGTGCAATTGCCCATGATTTAATTAGGATGAAAATAATGGGATTAAGCAGAGTTTCAAAGCTTCAATCAGAGAAATAGGATTTATTGCTGCACAGTAGTACACAGTTCCATGAAAGCAGTGAGAGCTCCGAATAACCAAAGCAATACATGGTCTTTTATACCATTTGAACACAATTAATTATTAGCAACCTATAAGTGTTGGGAAAATGTATTACTATTTCATTAGTTACATGTAAATTACTTTTATTATTATTATGGATTTATATAGCGCCAACATCTTCCGTGGCGCTTTACAATTCCATGTATACATTCACATCAGGCCCGGCCCCGAAGAGCTTACAATCTAATCACTTTATTTGACACCTACAACCTATCAGTATGTCTTTATGATCATGGGGGAGACCAGAGTGCCCGGAGGCCCCCACGCAAGCACGGGGAGAACATACAAACTCCTTGCAGATGTGTCCAAGGGTGGAATCGAACTCACCTGAGGAAGGGGGCACCTACCCCCCGAAACGTTGTGAGATGTTGTTTGGTCTATATTAAATAAAATTACTTTTTGGAGTGCCACCCTTACTATTTCATTATTCCCGTATCTAAAATCCATCAAGGGTTGGATTATTTGGAGGAGTGAGCACCCACACTTAGTACGAGTGCAGAGGACTCTTACATTATTCTCACGATGTGCTGCCCATAATTACATTCATATTGGTTAAATTTCAATCTTGTTACATCAATACCCACCTTTATCCCAACATCACAGTTATTTCCAGATTACAGTAAGTTGACACCCCTAGACTGCACGATCGGACGTGATTTACCAACGGACCTGATGGTTCTTTCGTTCGTTCAATTCAGCCGAACAAGCAACCGAGCTTGGTCACAGCCAGCCACCCTTCACCATCAGATATTTCCGGCCTGACCAACTGACCCACGGCACTATCGATCGATCGGTCGGCCGGGAGAAATATCTGCTGGTGTGTACCCAGCCTTAAAGTAGATGGAGACAATATGATTGTAGGATAAACTTTATACTCATCTAGGTGACTATTGCCCATAAAGGAGAACTGCATTCACATGTGTATGGTCATATCACTGTATAGGTAGTAATTGGAAATGCTTCCTCTCTATGCATTATGTTTAACACAAGTTGCTATGCATAGTAATGTATTTGTTCCCTCAATGTTAAATAAAGATATATGATCAATTGAGTTGTTACCCGAGATCTAAACCTTAAATGGAAACTAAACTTCCCCAAACCATTAAAACCAAATCTGTAATTCAGTGGGACATATGAGCACTTGCATGTACTACACACTTTTCATGGCACCAAACCTAAACCATCCTAAATACAAACTAGAAAGGGAAAGTTTAAGTATAAACTTTGAATTTGGCTTGAAAGATGCATTTTGGAAGGGAATTTGTGTGTTTGTGCTGCAGATTTTTGTCAATGATGAGGACATTGTTGTTTTTTACTTACCCTTTACATATGTCACATGCATTAAAGGTAGGTCAGTTGGTGTGTGTATATTCATATCAGGTTGGGGGATAAAATACTAACTTTTTTGATGATTGGTCAAAATGAGTTTTTTTTTACTTTAGTTACCCTTTAAGTATGGCTGCCATAGTAATGGATAAGTAGATCAGTAGGTGTGTGTACCCGTGTCGGGTTGAGAGTTAAAAAAAAAAACTTTTTTGATGATTGGTCAAAATTTTGTTTTTTTTTACTCTTTAAGTATGGCTGCAATAGTAACGGAGGGGTAGGTCAGTAGCTGTGTATACCTGTATCACATTGGGGGTTAAAAAAACAAAGTTTTTTGATTATTGATCAAAATTAGCTTTTTTGACTTTAGTTACCCTTTAAAGTATGGCTTCCACAGTAATGGATAAGTAGATCAGTAGGTGTGTGTACCTGGGTCTGGTTGAGGGGTATGTCTTTTTTGTGTTTACAACCATAAAACTATTTTTTATTGAGAATAAATCTAAATTAGTTTTTTTGACTTTAGTTACCCTTTAAATATGGCTGTCACCGTAATGGATAAGTAGATCAGTAGGTGTGTGTACCTGGGTCTGGTTGAGGGGGTATGTCTTTTTTGTGTTTATAACCATAATCTAAAACTATCTTTTATTGAAGATAAATCTAAATTAGTTTTTTTGACTTTAGTTACCCTTTAAATATGGCTTCCATGGGAATGGAAAGGTAGGTCAGTAGGTGGGTGTATCTGGATCTGTGTGGGGGGTTGGGGGTATCACCATTTGTATTTTTGACCATGAAAAAAACTGTTTTGAAATATCCACATTTGAGGATTGTTACCATTATAGTCTATGGGAAAAAATGTCCGGAAATTCACCAATAACGCTTCCACGGATTCCTTAGCTAGAAGATAGCACACTTCTCCTATATGCCCCGCACGTCTGTAGCTCAAAAACTGTGGTAGCAGATATGGTCAAAAAAAGCGGAAGAATAAAACGGAGGAAGAAAAAGAAGAAGAAATAGAAAGAACAGTACCGTATATACTCGAGTATAAGTCGGTCAGAGTATAAGTCGAGGTACCTATTTTTACATGAAAAATTTATAAAAACCGATTGACTCGAGTATAAGTCGAGGGTAGAAATTATCACCACTACTGCCTTCTGATTCAGTATTGTTTTGTGGCTTAAGTTGCCCTTTAAATGGACAGCAGAATTCCCATACATGAATCCCATACAGTAATAGCCAAATCCAGTACCAGTAACCTCCAATTCCTTGGCACATTTGTCGCTGGGAGTTGCAGTTTCTAAACATGTGGAGTGGCAAGGTTCAGTAAACTTTTATTTAAGCTTACCATCATTTACAATTCTCCTGACCCCATATTGTAAAGGGCCCTCTGACCCCATATAGTAAAGGGTCCTCTGACCACATATAGTAAAGGGCACTCTGACCCAATATAGTAAAGAGCCCTCTGACCCCCATATAGTAGAGGGTCCTCTGACCCCCATATAGTAGAGGGCCCTCTGACCCCCATATAGTAAAGGGCCCTCTGACCCCCATATAGTAAAGGGCCCTCTGACCCCCATATAGTAAAGGGCCCTCTGACTCCCATATAGTAAAGGGCCCTCTGACCCCCATATAGTAAAGGAATCTCTGACCAACATATAGTAAAGGGCTCTCTGACCCCATGTAGTAAAGGGCCCTCTGACCCCCATATAGTAAAGAGCCCTCTGACCCCCATATAGTAAAGGGCCCTCTGACCCACATATAGTAAAGGGCACTCTGGCCCCCATATAGTAAAGGGCCCTCTGGCCCCCATATAGTAAAGGACTCTCTGATCCCCATATAGTAAAGGGTTGTCTGATCCACATATTGTAAAGGGCACTCTGGCCCCCATATAGTAAAGGGCCCTCTGACCCCCATATAGTAAAGGGCACTCTGGCCCCCATATAGTAAAGGGCCCTCTGACCCCCATATAGTAAAGGGCCCTCTGACCCCATATAGTAAAGGGCCCTCTGACCCCCATATAGTAAAGGGCCCTCTGACCCACATATAGTAAAGGGCCCTCTGACCCACATATAGTAAAGGACTCTCTGGTCCCCATATAGTAAAGGGCCCTCTGACCCCATATAGTAAAGGGTCCTCTGATCCCCATATAGTAAAGTGCCTTCTGACCCCCATATAGTAAAGGACCCTCTGATCCCAATAGTTAAACAGTCACCTGAGAGTTGGTTTCAAGCTGTCATTTGCACTGAACTAGAAGCTGTTTTTTGTCCCACACTGAGGAGACCCATCAGATTTACATCATCCAGATGAGCAGTGACAGTGCTGAGTGAGTCCAGCAGCCAGACTACAGGAAGCAGGAAGTGTAAAGGCAGATCAGCTCCTGTAACTTTCTGTGCAGGTTAACACAGCGCCACCTACTGGTTACTATGTGCAATTGCAGAATTCGGATCTAAATTAGGACTTGACCCGAGTATAAGTCGAGGTTAGGTTTTCAGTCTAACTTTAAAGCCTGAAAAATTCGACTTATACTCGAGTATATACGGTAATTTGGCTTTTTCAAGCCAAATTAAAAATATGCCACAAACCCACACAGACACAGGAACACACAAACCTACTGATGTACTCTTACACCTAACCTACCTTTCATTTCCATGGCAGCCATACTTAAATTACCAAAAATATTAGTCTTATGATCATAAACACAAAAAGGCTTTGCAAAGACACAGGTACTGGTTGGCTGATGCACCCCTACACCCACCCCATGTAACACATATTTACTCATACTTACATTTAACTACTGAGACAATATGTGGCAATCATTATAATTAGGTTTTGTAATCACTGGCACAAGTATACAACACTGTAATCTAAACATTATTAGACTTATCTGTAATCGACCTGTTTAATTTTGCTTTATTAATTGTCCTGCAAAAGGCATTCTACGTGTAGGAATCTAAGGATGATAGCACTAAAAGTAGAACGTTTCTGTGTTCCAAAAACATAGTGTGAGTAATTTTAAAGGTAAAGGTTTTCTTTGCTGTTTGTGCACCTATAAAGGGTGATGCGCCATTTTTATTCAGGACATGTAGGAGAATTTTTGAAAGGGTTGAAAGATCTAACCTTGAGTCTGTTTTTCTTTTCTTAATTTTTAGAATATCTGCTAAAGATACAAATGAAGGTTCTAAATATTTATAGTTTATGTAGCTATGTACAAGGTTGGGGGTTGTTTAGTTTTTCCCTAATTTGGGCTTATTTTCTGTCCACTTCCCAATTTCTACCAATAAAAGGATGTATCATTTTATATGGGACATATTTAGAGATTGTGTGATTGTTTTTTATTCTTCTCAATGGGTTTGGGCTTTCAACTTTCTTTGTCCTTATCCTGCTATTCAAACTATTGAATAACTTCCAAAAGGAAGGCTGTAGCTAAAGGTGTTGATATTTTAATATATCCAGGAAGATGCACCGATAGCTGCCAGCCAGGAAAGTGCCACTAAGTGATGTTTTATTGTTTACTATGTCATTTGTGAAGCAGCTACGCTGGAATCGCACAAGCAATGTCATAAAGAAATTTTGACAACTTTTGCACCACTTTTAAGGTCAGCTAAAAGTTGGCATGAAAAGTCCTGCAAATGGAATTGAAATGAACCACGATACCACTATTACTTTATAACATTACAAGGCTGATTGCACTGAAAAAGATAATAGCTCTCATCCTGATATTTTTACAGGTAAAAAAGGTCATTTGCAGGGAGATTTACCAGGAGGTACTGCCAGACTGCATCGCTCTTTTAAGGGGTTAAAGTCCAAAAGTAAAGTGGCTCAGTGGTTAGCACTGATGTCTTGCAGCGCTGAAGTCCTGAGTTCGATTCCACCCTTGGACACATCTGCAAGGAGTTTGAATGTTCTCCCCGAGCTTGCATGGGTTTCCTCCGGGCACTCCGGTTTCCCCCACAATCATAATGACATACTGATAGGTTGTATGTGTCAAATAAATGTGCTTAGATTGTAAGCTCTAGGGGGCAGGGCCTGATGTGAATGTATACACGGAATTGTAAAGCACTACGGAAGATGTTAGCGATATATTTATCCACAATAATAATAATAATAATAATATAACAAACATATTATACAGTTGTACGTATATGGTTATTTATATAGCGCCACTGGGTACAACGCGCTGTACATTATAACAAACAGTTACTGTGTGTAGTATATTTTATTTATATAGCGCCAACTTGGGTAACAGCGCTGTACATTCTAACAACAGATTATACATTGTATGTCTATGTTTATTATATAGCGCCTTGGTACACAGCGCTGTACATTATAACTACAGATTAATACAGTATGTATGTAATATGTTTTATTTATATAGCGCCACTGGACCAGCGCTGTACATTATACAATCCAGATTATACAGTAGGTATGTATATTTTTTATTTATATAGTCGCCACTTGGGTCACAGCGGCGGTACATTATACAATACAGATATACAGTATGTATGTATATGTTTTATGTATATAGCGCCACTTGGGCACACCGCGCTGTACATTATACAATACAGATTATACATATGGATTTATATGTTTATTTTAGGCCACTTGGTTACACAGCGCTGTACATTATAACCATCAGATTATACCGTATGTACTTATCTGTTTATTTATATAGCGCCACTTGGGTACACATCGCTGTACATTATAACAATACAGATTATACAGTATGTACGTATATGGTTTTTTATATAGCCCACTTGATACACAGCGCTGTCATTATAACAATACAGATTATACAGTATGTATTGTTTATTTATAAGCGCCACTTGGGTAACACAGCGCTGTACATTATAAAAATCGATTATAAAGTAAGTATCTGTGTTTATTTATATAGCGCCACTTTGGGACTCAGCCGTACATTATAACAATACAAGATTATCAGTATGTATGGATATGTTGTATTTATATAGCGCCACTTGGGTACACAAGCCTGTACATTATAAACAATACAGATATACAGTATGTCTGTATTGTTTAATTTATATAGCGCCACTTTGTGGCACACCGCGCTGTACATTATAACCAATACAGATTATACAGTCTGTATGTATTGTTTATTTATATAGCGCCACTTTGGGACAACATCCCGCGCTGTACACTATAAACAATACAGATTATACAGTATGTACGTATATTTTTATTTATATAGCGCCCTTGGGTCACAGCGCTGTACCTTATAACAATACAGATTATACAGTATGTACGTATATGGTTATTCTACTAGCGCCACCTGGATCCACAGCGCTGTACATTATACAATACAGATTATACGTATTATTGTTATTTATATAGGCGCCACTCTGGGGACACGCTCTGTACATTATAACAATAAGTTATACAGTATGTATGTATATGTTTATTTATATAAGCCACTTGGGTACACAGCGCCTGTACATTATAACAATACAGATTATCCAGTATGTATGTAATATTTTTATTTTCTAGCGCCACTTGGGGACCATCGCTGTACATATAACAATACAGATTATACGTTGTAATGTATTGTTTATTTATATAGAGCCACTTGGGTATCACCAGCCGCTGTACATTTAACAATACAGTTATCAGTATGTTGTATGATGTTTATTTATTTAGCGGCCACTTGGGGACACAGCGCTGTACATTATAACATACAATTAGAACCGTATGTATGTTATATGTTTTTATTTTATATAGCGCCACTTTGGGTACACAGCGCTGTACATTATAACAATACAGCTTATCAGTCTGTAGGTATATGTTTATTTATATAGCCCCTTGGGACACAGCGCTGTAATGTCTAACCATACAGATTATCAGTATGTATGTATATGTTTATTTATATAGCGCCACTTGGTGCCACAGCGCGTACATATAACAATACAATTATACAGTAATGTATGTATATGTTATTTATATAGCGCCCTTGGGGACCAGCGCTGTACCTTATACAATAAAGATAACCAGTATGTATGTATATGTTTATTTATATAGCGCGCACATGGGTACACAGCCTGTACATTATAACAATACAGATTATCATTATTACGTATAGTTTATTTATATAGCGCCACTTGGGTACACAGCGCTGTACATATAACACTACAGATTATACAGTATGATGTGTATGTTTTATTTATATAGCGCCACTTGGGTACACAGCGCTGTACTTATAACAATACAGATTATACAGTATGTATGTATATGTTTATTTATCGAGCGCCACTTGGGTAACACAGCGGCTGTACATTATTAGAACTACCAGAAAGCTGTACACAAGGGTCACAATAATAAAAACATAACATATAAATAAGTAAGTCAGCATGAAATAATACAAGTGCTCTCCTCCTATGTCTGATAGCGGTGTGAAGCCGCGTGGATGACACTCGGAGTACTGGCTACATACCTTGGCTCTATCTCCCCCACCTCCCGCTAGCTTGTGCAGGATCAATTGTTCAAACTACTCTCCTATCTTATAAGGCCCGAAGGGACACCCACTACGCCTACCTTAAACCCCTGTGTGTCCAAAAACATGTACCAGTAAATCAATTTAAGAACATTACCTTTAATCAATATAAACTCCTTTGGTAGCCATCACATATTCATTAATGCGGCCCACACTATTTTCTATTACAGCTTTTCAATATATTTTTAAACTACACCGTTAGCATTTTGGCAACAGTCTCATAGGCTTGAAAAATATTTTTCCCCATGTTATGAATCTCAAACAGTCTGAACTTTCTCCAAACTAGTTTGGGTATTTTTTTTTTTTTTTTTTTTTTTTTTTTTTTTTTTTTTTTTTTTTTTTTTTTTTTTTTTTGTTTTTTTTTTTTTTTTTTTCGAAACTACGAATATTTTCGCTAATTATCGAATTCTCCAATCGTAATCCTCGATGTAACGTCTATTTCTGTATCCTTGTTGGTAACGGTCTCTTTTCGTATCCTTGAATGTAAACTGTCTATTTCGGTATCCTTGAATGTAACGGTCTAATTTCTGTAATCCTCGATTGTAACGGTCTATTTCCGGTAATCCTTGATGTACGGTCTCATGTCGGTATCCTTAATGTTCACGTCTATTCTGTAATCCTCGATTTAATGGCGGTCTAGTTCGGTAATCCTTGATGTAACGGTCTATTTCAGGTAATCCTTGAAATGTAACGGTCTATTTCGGTAATCTCGAATGTAACGGTCTTTGCAGTAACATCGATGTAACCGTCTATTTCGGTAACCCTCGAATTTAATGGTCTATTTCGGTAACCCTCGAATGTAACGGTCCTTATTTCGGAACCTAGAATTGTATCGGGCATTTTGGTAATCCTCGAATGTACTCTATTTCGGTAACCCTCGAATGTACGGTCTATTTCGGTAACCCTCGAATGTTAACGGTCTATTTCCGGTAACCCTATAATGTATCGGTCTATTATGTAACTTCTCGAATGTAAAGGCCCTCGATTTTCGGTACCCTTAAATGTATCGTTCAGAACCCTTCGAATGTATGTTTCGATTTTTGGTAACCTTCAATGTAGATAACCTTCAAATGTATCGTTTGAACTTGGTAACCCTTGATGTAATGTTTGATTTTCAGTAATCCCCGGGAATGTATCATTCTGTAACCCTCAACTTGGACATCCCTCAAATGTAGCATGAGGAAAATCCGATATTTCCCGTCGGGGGGGGGGGGGTGTTTAAATTGTTTTTGGCGAGCTGTTTTGTGTTTCCCATTTTCCCAGGTGACGAGTCATTTACAGTAATTACGCATTGACTTTCTTTTTATTAAATCAGAACTTTTTCTATTTCCTCCAATTAACTTTAATGGGTTTTCTAAACTTTTTAAACATTTCAAAGTTTGGCCATCTCTAGTCTCTTCCACCTCTCTTGGTCCCTTGCTTGTCGTCTTTTGCTCTAAGAACTAACTGAAAGCAATAAGTTAGTCTTAGTGCCTGTCCAGTGACGGATGTCTGTTGGTGGAAAGGCACAAGTTGCTTGTGCTGGATTATGCTAATGAGGGCCTATAATTGTGTGGAATTTGTTAGATCAAGTTTACTTGAAGCATATACAGGTGTTTAGAGACCTTCTGAATGGCAGGTGTTTTTGCAGTCTGTCATAGCTGTTATCAAGAAACTGCGCAGGGTAGGGTAAAACAACATTGAACTGGCAGACAATTGGTATCAACTCAATCTATTCAGTTGGCTTCTTTTTTTGACATAAATGGCCTCCTTGACACCTCTTTTGACAATCAGTTCTTCATGGGCCAGATGTTGACTTACCATCATCAATATCTATGTCCGCAAATGTTGGTACATAACTGAGTCCTGACCCAGCAAGTTGCTCTGTGCTGGCATCGTATGCATGGTTGCTTTTGTGTCTCCTCCCTACTCTACAAATCAGAGCATTCTTCATGCACGGCTATACTGTATATGTCATGTCGCTTTTCTTGTTATTTGTACTCTTCTTTCGGATGTACCATTGCTGCCTCAGTGTTTTGTTTTCGTTAAAGCAGACAGGATACGAGTGTTTTTTGAAAATTCTTCTAATTTCGGAGACCCCTGCTACATATGGGATGACCATGTTCTTCCTCCTGTCTTCTTTTCCCCTTCACTGTTGTATTCGTGTTCTTTTCTTTCTTTCTACTTCTTTTACCAAAGGCCCAGTCTGGATATCCACGTTTTTAAGGCTCCTCTGAGATGTGTTATTTCTTTAGCCTTGTGACTAGTGGGGTGTTCTCGGCTCTGTGTTTTGCATGGGTTCTGCTGAACCCAGCTTTGGCAAATCACAAAAAAACAGTATTCCTATATCCAGAATCAAAACGGAAAGACTGAACAAATGTATGAAAATATGCTAATGCAGCCCACCTTAATCCGTTTAAGAAAGTCTGATCTGCAAACATGTAAAGCCAATATTTTTATATAACATAATAAGAGCAAGGAGAGTAAGTTTCTGAGAGTAGCACTAAAAGAATAGTGGGAGGGTAGGTAAGGTCAAGTAATAAACTCCCCTTCTTTATTACAGGCAGGGAAATTAAGGCTTTGGAAACTAAGGAATCATGCTATAGTGGTGCTGGCAGCAAATAATTGGACGAGTCTTCACCGAGTGCTGTATCACGTGGCGACAACATAGGCATACACACCCAAAACCTCGGGAGAGGTCCCTCCTGGGACTGGGAGTCTCCCTTCCAGCTGTGTCCGATGTAGACCAGAGCAGGTAGACACTGGACTGTTTTTATGTACAGTGTGCTGTGCATCAGTAATATATGGATTAACTTTCAAATTATCTGTATCAGAATTAGTTACCCCCAAAGAAATTACAAGCCTACCCCCCTCCCCCAAACGTCCCTTGCCTTGAAGTGTCCTTTATGGTTTTGGGAGATCAATGTGAGCTCTTGCAGCCTTAAACATCCGGATTTGCAGCCATCATACTCACTGGCAGTGACCCGCAAGAGATAAGTGTGCAAAGGACCGTTGGACTTTAAGAATCTTCTTACTATCTGAAGTATATACAGTTCCAGTTATATTGTCAATTTCACTGTTCTGTTTGAGTATGATGTTTTGTTTGTCTACATTTGCCTGTATACTGGTTTCTAGTAAGGGTCTAACGTTGTTTCAATGACTGTTCAGGATTGTTAGTGACTAAGTTCCAGTCCTAATATTAGTCCAGATAACTACATTTAACAAATTATCATGGGATTAGGAAAAATAAACTAAAACATTAGTGACATACCCAGTTGAAGTCTATATTCCTCCTCTGCTCTCTATAATAATGATGGTGATTATCCAGTTTCCTTACCCTGATTCTACAATAAGACTGAATCCTCATATCCTCTGTGTCCACTCTGTCTCTCACCTGCTGCCGTTGCACTGCTGGGAACACAATGCCCTATATTCCATCAATGTTCTATTATATCTGTAGTCCTTTGGGTGGAACCCTTCATATTACAACTCCTGACCAACTCATCCCTGCTTGTCTCTGAAGAGCTCTCGCGTATGATAAATACTGACTATATACAACATTGAGATATCATGATCGTTGGGGTGATGATGGGACCTGGAATTAAACCATATAGCCTAAAATGGAGTTTGTTAGACAATGCGCAGTTTGGGTAAGTAACCCTTCCAATCACTATATTTAAACCTATGAATTCATAATTAACATACAAGTGAAAGGCCCCTTGCACCATGAATGTATTGACTTTATATACAAATAAAAACATGGTAATGGGGGACACAATTCCAGTAGAGAACACTATGGATTCAGTGGGAAATATATTCTTGATATTTTTAAAAACATTGCAAAGAAGCCACTCAGAATATGTGAATGATCCTTCGCAATTGTAGGGTCAATCCACTTGTTTTCCAGTTTGTTTGCAACATTTGTGAGAACTACATTATTCTAACAATGCTTCTATAGCCTCCAACATCCCCCTTTTACTAGTTACACTATAGATACACATCACTCCTCGCACATCCCCTTTAATAGTTTACACTTATAGAAACACATACCCTCCAACATTCCCCCTTTTAATAGTTACACTTATAGATACACATACCCTCAAACATTCCCTCCTTTAATAATTACACTTATAGAACCACATAACCCTCCAACATTCCCCCTTTAATATTACACTTATAGAAACACATACCCTCCAACATATCCCCTTTAATAGTTTACACTTTAGAAACACATACCCTCCATCATTCCCCTTTAATAGTTACCTTATAGAAACACATACCCTCCAACTTCCCCTTTAATAGTTTACACTTATAGATACCATACCCTCCACATTCCCCCTTTAATAGTTCACTTCATAGAAACACAATACCCTCCACATTCCCCTAATAGTTACACTTATAGAAACACTACCCTCCACATTCCCCCTTTATAGTGACCTTTAGATACACTACCCTCCAACATTTCCCCCTTTAATAAGTTACACTCATAGAAACACATACCCTTCAACATTCCCCCTTTAATAGTTCAGTATAGAACACATACCTCCACATCCCCCTTTAATAGTTACACTTATAGATACACATACCCTTCAACATTCCCCCTTTAATAGTTACACTTATAGAAACACTACCCTCCAAATTCCCCCTTTAATAGTTATCACTTATAGATACACCTACCTTCAACATTCCCCTTTAATAGTTTTACACTTATAGAAACAACATCCCTCCAACATTACCCCTTTAATAGTTACTCTAATCGTAACACATACCACCAACATTCCCCCTTTAAGTTACACTGTATGAAACCCATACCCTCCCAACCTTCCCCCTTTATAGTTTTCACTTATAGAAACACTACCCCCAACATTACCCCTTTAATAGTTCTCTTAATAGAAACCAGACCCCCCAACATTCCCCCTTTAATAGTTCCCCTTATAGAAACACATACCCGCCAACATTCCCCTGTAATATTACTCTAATAGAAATACAACCCTCCAACTTCCCCCTTTAATAGTTACACTTATGAAACACTACCCTCCAACTTCCCCCTTAAATAGTTACCCTTATATATACACTACCCTCAACATTCCCCTTTATAGTTTACAACTTATATACACACATACCCCTTCAACATTCCCCCTTTAATAGTGTACACTTATAGAAACACATACCCTCCAACATTCACCCTTTAATAGTTACACTTATAGAAACACAATTACCCTCCAACATTACCCCTTTTAATGTTACTCTAATAGAACCCATACCCGCCAACATTCCCCTTTAATAGTTACACTTATAATACACATACCCTCCAACATTACCCCTAATAGACACACTTATAGCTTGCACATACTCCAACCTTACCCTTAATGACAACACTTATCGATGCACATACCCTCCAACATTACCCTTTAATAGTTCACTTAAGACACCCATACCTTCCAACATTCCCTTTCTAGTTTACACTTATAGATCACACATACCCTCCAACATTCCCCTTTAATAGTTCACTTATAGAAACACATACCTCCCCATTCCCCTTTAATAGTTACACTTATATAAACCATACCCTCCAACATTTACCCCTTTAATAGTTACACTTATAGAAAACATACCCTCCACATTCCCTTTAATAGTTACACTTATAGAAACACATACCGTCAACTATCCGGCTTAATGTTACAACTTTGTAGAAATAACACCCTTCAACTTACCCTTTAAAGTTACACTTATACAGGGAGATAATAAGTGAAGCTGGATTGTAACGCTTAGCTCTGGTGTAATGCATTGGGTTCATAGTGTACCTATTTAAAGGGGATGTTTGAGGGTAGGCTATAGCAAAGAGGAAGTAATAAGGTTGAGATTGGAAACGCTCTTTCCATTTAATGCTATCCAGTGCTTTTGGCAGCCAATGCTGTTTCCTGGGTATAGCTTAAGGGTAAATTTGTTTTTTTTTCCCGTTAGTGGAAACATAATTCATCCCAACTATCATGCATCATAGTGTTGTTGATCTGCCCCCTATTTTATAGATATCCATCTGAACATTTTACATTCCGCATTTCTGTAAGCCAGTTTGCTGTAGGTGGATTGTTTGAACAGTTGTGTTTCTGTAATACTGTATGCAGTCTTGACAGTTGGTATGGGGGAAAATACAGGTCAGTGTCAGAGCCCTGAGAAATAAAGTACTTTTATTGAAGGGCATGCGCACACACACACCTCATAGTAGTGCTACTTACAGTATTTATTTAGATTATATGACACAAAGTACTTTTTTCATATACATACCGTTGAGAATGGGAGGGCTATTGTTCGGCTGTGCAGTATTTTGTATTTTTTATCCTTTGTAAGCTAATCATTCTACATGGTATAGACTATAGTACTAAGACTGTATTAATTGGGCCCTGAGTTAAAGACACAGGAAAGAGTCGAATCATCATAATACTAATGATTTGTTTCAGGATTGGTTTCCATTTAAAGCATGGATGTTGGACTTTTGTTTAATATATTTAAAATACTAGAGGTGGAATAGAAGTTTGAGATTAAAATTATATCAAGCATAATAAGGATATGAATAGAACAATATTTCATTGGGTAACTGACTGTTAATGAATCCTAATCACCTTATGTTTGGAATTATCTTTCTTTATTACTTTATTAGTTTTTATCCAGACTCATTTATCCTTTTGGGATTTTCGAATTGTTGTTTGACCAAACTAACAGACCCATTGTTTTACCCAACCTGACCCTGGGATTCCTATATCAGATTCCTGTGGGGATGCACGGAAGGCTGTTAAAGAGTTTATTCCAGATATTATCGGTTCCAGGTACCGGTTTCCCATTTCACCTCCTTTGTGGGCAAATAGAAACATTGCTGGATTTTATTGGGGATCTCACCCAGAGACACTTACCCATAGCCCGTACTGAGTCTGTAACGGTATTCAACAGTGGAGTAAACTATATAATTTATAAATGTAATCTGATTTAATGGCGAGTCCACACTCTCAATAAAACTCTTTATATACTCACCTTTACCAAAAGTTATCTAGAGAATATAGCTGTGATTTTGGCTGTGATTTTCAGGTTTCATAGTGGTAAATGCACACAGGTACAGCTTAAGACAACAACATAACACATTTAGATACCCGACAATATGACACACAATAATAAATACACACTGAACCAAGGTTTAAATCATACACAATGGACTCAATGAAATTGGAACATTTTTTCAAGAAGAAATTACACCAGAGAATAGATAACCAGAAGATCTCTCATCCGACTGGTTTCTCAATTCAGAATGACTTGTACAAGGATCTGTGGGCAATTATGTACCTGGAAATCCTATTAGGCATATCACAGCCAGGTGTTAAGGTGTGTATGTAGATAGTGGCTTAAGAGGGTGTTATAGGAACGCCCAGATGTAGGTGTTAAAACACATTGTACATTGCAGACATGTTGTGTCGAACCCCCCCCACCTCTATTTAGGGGGGGGAAATCGTTGTATCTCTAAGGTGCCCATACATTCCAGCTTACCTGCAGACCAATACTTCTACATTCAATCAATCCCAGAGGAACCACCTGTCCCATTCATTC
>JAACNH010001801.1:0-56620 GCA_019447015.1 Hymenochirus boettgeri
CCCCCATAACTTAGAAATAACCCCCACAAACTATATATTCCTGAAATTTACACACCTTCAGCTATGTAACGCTGTAGTTTGTTCATTCATACCATCAATGGTGTGGGCACAGTTCTTCATAGAAGTTCGCACTTTTCTGAAAAAATGAACAAAAAACAACTTCAAAAGGTAGGAATCATGCCAAAACCTCATGAAATGTAAAAATAAGTTACTAAATATCAATCTTCCAAATGTCCTGAATCAAACGATATGCCATATGTGTGGTTATACACGCGGACGTGGAAGCAAAAGCCATGAAGTGAGACAATGCACAATGGCTCAAAAACAGCAAAAATATTTAGCCAACTCCAAATTTGGACAGTCTGCAGTTTTACTGCTATAAATTTTTTTCATGGCGTGTATAGATGCTAACATTACATTTGCCACTTTTCTAGTACCCCCTAGCCATGTTTTTTATTTACTCCCTTTGACTTTTTTCCTCCAATGGCTTTTGCATAAAACACATCTTTAATGATGGACGTTCGCTGTTTAATAGGGGTTAATGAGCCAATTGTGGTTCACCTGTATAATGTCCCAGTCTTCTGTATGATTCTTAGCTATGTGTGCGATAAGATTAAAATATCAAGTGTGCATACAAATTTTTATCTTTATTGGGGTATTCTTGTTTACATACGGTTGGGTTCTTTCCACGAGCCTGTTGTCATGGCCACGTTCCAATGTTTTTGTTTATAACCCCCTGGATAAGAACGTTAGCCCACAGTTCTTTCATGTAAATGTCTCTGTTAACTTTGTCAGAATATTTTTTGATCCCACGGCAAACTGTGCAACTGGGGCAGCGACCTCTTAAGAGATAAGGGGAGCCAATACAACTTATTGACATATAACAATGTGTATCAATCTTTTTTAAAAATGACAATGTTCAAGCTTTCACATAACCACATTAAGATTAACATTCAAGAAATTAAATTCACATTTGCTTTCCTTGTGCGTAATATCTAACTTGGAGATCCCAATGGTTAAGAGTTGAAATTCATATATATCGACTCCTCATTTCTGCTGCCAAATGCAAAAGAGCTTTCTTTGTTACATATAATCCCAGATGGCACTGGACTGAAAATACTTTTGATATTTACTCAACCAACTGGTAGCACCGGGTTTTTTTTTAAAATTTTGATTAAATTACGTTGTGAGGTCCTCCCCATTGGAGCATATTATATATTAAAACAATCACTCCTGTGTTATATAAATGTTAGAATATAGTGCAATGTGATGACAGTACATCTATACACCACCAGATGTCCACTCTTTCTGATCATAAGCTCCATCACAGTGTACGAGGGGCCAGTAAGTACAGTATATAAACCCAGTTTATTTGTATATACCCCCATAGATAATATCTTCTGCAACCATCCTGTACTATAATGTACAATCCTATTTTGACTGCAAAACCAAAAAAACAAATGCTAATAGATTTTTATAACTCTTGGTGCTTATTGCGTGGCGTGAGAGGATATAAGGCAATAAGACACTACCAATCTCGAACCCAGCTTCCACTCTTTAGGGCTATGTACGAGAGCCGTATTGGCTTTACCATCTTAAAGTCAAATTAACCCATTACCAAGAGTAACGTTAGCTTACGGCAGTTGCGGCGGTATGCAAAAAACATTCGCCAGACCCGAAAGTTAGTTAAATTGGATTTTTAAATTGCTCCCTTGAGCTACATTATGGTATACCTGACTCTGCCTATTTAGGAGTGTCTGCTGGTTATCGTGTTGCATTGGGCTCTTCTTTTGTTTATTCTATATGTCTTTACATTTATATATATAATTCCTTTTGTGATATTATGCTATGTAGGGACTAAGGGAGAGGCATTTATTGCCTTCCTGTGCCCCACAATATATACCGGTGTATATACATATCCATATTTGATGATGTTCTAAGGGGATGTATTTTGTACTGTATTTTTGGCACTGAGCACTTTTTTGAACCGCACTGAGAAGTCCATTGACTATAATAAAGTATTAGATTTTTTTTTGCACATATATTTGTGTTGCCCATTTGGACCCACGTGCGTCTCTAAGACGTTTTTCATGTGCATTGATTTTAGGGAGGGCACACCAAATCTGTGCATCTATCCAATATTATTAATATACAATCTAGCATTTGGTGCCAGGCACGCTTTGTATATATACCGAAAGTCGCTAGTGGCTCACTGCATTAAACTATAACGCCCTTTTTACAAAGTCCTATGTCAATGTCTGGACTGGTTTTGCATGAATAGTTACTTATATTTGTGTGCACACACGTTCTAGAGTTTATTGGCCAAAGAAGAAATGTTGTAAGTAGTTAAATTAATATTATACCTTTATGGTGGCGCCTTCCTTCTGTGGATGGTTTTTGGTTCTTTTGCTGTGACTTATTCACTTAAAGGGCTGTCTACCCCCAAAACTAAAACCCCACTACTGGTCCTACTGTATAGTGTTCAAAAATCCTTACCTTACTATCAGCTCCTTGTGGTTCTCTGAAGCGTGCTGTTTAAATCCTGAAGAGCAGGAGCTGGTATGTGTATCTGGTGCGTGCTGCTCCTTGCCCGTTAGAGACTCTGGCATTCAACAGGGGGCTCTACCCCATCCCTCCCACCCCCCATCTCTGCTCCTATCTTTTGCTGTAGTGTAGGAAGAATTTTCTGCAGTGTATGCGCCCCCCCCCAAACCTACAACCTAGTTTATGTTATAAAAAGTGCAGAAAATAGATTTACAGTTTTGTTACCATGTCTCTTCTTAATAACGGATGAACTTCGTGCCCAGCCCTATTGCTAATTCCAAAAAAAGATCAGAAAAATGGCAGAGAGTCGAGGGAATGAATGTGTGATTTCTGTGGCTTTTTTTTTTTTAAATTTTAAAACTGGCGGTTGAGGTTAATAGGCTATTATAATTATAAAGCTTATTATTATAGCTATTCTACAATAGGGATGTGCTGATTGATGGTAAGTTAATGAGTAACACAGACATTTTCTAGGAAATAGACATTAAATTCTGTAATTATTAGGATTCACTTTTAGTTATAAAGGATTGACATTGTCAATTGTTAAGGATACATTATTATTTTACTAGGATCTTGTAAATTTACTCTTGTTTTACAAAATACATTTTCCTTTATTTCACAACTACGCATTAAGTTGGATATATGTTAATTTATCACTAAAATGCAATGAAAATGAAAATTGGGGTCCCTGCTAAATGTAGTGTGAAACAGTTTATCCAAATGAAAAGTTAAATGCTTCTTAGACTTTGATTTTTATTCAGTTATTATCACCACAATGTAATTTCAATAAAATATGAAAGTTTCGGTCTTCCAATTTTTTTGTGGTATTTTGTGACTTTGATATATTTGGAAAAATTAGAACTCTTAACCTGACCTTTAATTCACACACAAAAAATAAAATTTGTTAATGTAAGGTTTGGGATTTTTTTATGGAGTAGTAACCTTGCGTGATTGATCAAAACCATCTCTTACATTAAGACTATCCTTTTTAACCTACCTGTTTCGAAAAATCTAAGAGAAAAAAACAGGGTCATCCCATATGTAGAAGGGGGTCTCCGAGAAATTAAGACGAATTTTCAAAAAACACTTATCGCGTCTGCTTTAAACCGAACAACACCTGAGGCCGCAATTGGTACATCCGAAAGGACCCATACTGAAACACAAGAAAAGATACGCAGTGCAGTGCAGTGGACGAGTGCTCTGATTTGTATGTGGGGGGACCCACAGCAAAAGCAACGACGTATGGCCCAGCACAGAAAAAACCAATTCCCTTACGTAAGGACTCAGCCATTCCTGCATCTAAGGAAAAAAGACAATACCTTTGAAGATTGTAATGTTCAACTCTTGCAAAAGGAACATGTCAAGGAGGTGTCAGGAGGCCATTTATGTGAAAATAAAGAAACCAAGCCTGAATAGAGGTGGGGGTCGACACAACTGCCAGGCACAATGCAGTTTTGAACCTTACCCTGGGCATTTTCAAAAAACACCCTTAGCCTCAATGCATCCACACCTTGCATTCAAAAGGTCCTCAGACCTGGCTTCATATGTTAATTAGGACTTTCAGGGTACTTAATTGCCAACAGATGTTGTACAAGTCATTCTGATGAGAAAGCCAGTCAGATGACTTGTGAACGTCTTTAAGATCTAACTTTAAGTCCAGTTGATTTATCTGAATACAACAGATATACCATGACCTGGATGAATGAGAACCTTCACCAACACTTCTATGGAGAGATTTAATAGTGCTGTATATGGGTTAAGGTTTAGGGTGTTCAATATTAGTTCATATTTAGTTCATATATTTAGTATATTAAGTATCCATTCTTCACATTTGTTCCATATTTTTTGACAGCAGGGCAGTTCCACCAGCAGTGTAGTTGATGAGCTATCTCTCCGCATGAAAATGTAGGATTGATTTTTTTAGAAAGGCCGGGGGTACATACCAGTCACACAAAATCTTATATGCCCTTTTATTATTATGATAGCATTTGCTGTTGCGTTATTATCTTTAATGTTCATTGTTGTTCGTCTAAGGAGGGTTTACCTTTTAAATACTGCTTGGGTTTGGTAGGTTGCTGTTCATGCACAGTTGCCCATACATAAAGTATATCAATCCTAAAGTTGTGTGTGTGTATAATGGTTATTTCGAATATTGTGGAGTTTTTTAGGAATATTCTATATTTATTATCAAATATTGATACTGAATATCTGTCTCCCATTGACATCTTTAGGGTTTATTTTTAATTTTATTGCATAGTTGGTCCAATGGTGAGATAATGAAATCTGAAGGCATTTATCTGTTTACCAGTTTCGTTCTGAGGGTGGGTGGTTAATTCGGATCTGTTAAAGCAAAATGGAAGGAAGAGAATGGCATTTAAAATATTTAAGTTAGAGAAAACAGAACATGCCTTAGGAACTATTAAAACAATAAAGGATTCTAAGAAAGCTAGCTAAAAATAAATAGTGAATCAAGGAAGCTGAACAAGCAAGACTACCCCAAACATTTTTTTAAAGAATATTAATATTAATATGAGGACTGACATGTGGGGCTTCAAATAAGGGGGATATGATTAGTTACAGAGGATGAACTAGGGTGTAAGCAAATGTCTTAGACAAGTTTTTTTTCCTCTGTATACACTGTATATAGTAGTATAGCGTTATAGTAGAAATAATGGTGTAAAGGAAGCAGATTCCTTCATGTCTGAAAACGTGCCTCTGGATTGAAAAAAAAGCTGAATTCATTCTGATAATTCAAAAGGAAGTCATTCACAGCCCTGCAATTCAGAAATGTGAGTTTAACTTCAGTGGTGGGGAAGATACTGGAAATTTAGTATGGAGCATATTCTAGAGTATGCTTTAAAGGATAACTGTATTGCCTCATGCATTTTAAAAAAATGCTTTTAAAAAGAGTAAAGGTTGCAGCCCTCCCCCATACATTTTTTTCCTGATTTCAAGCCTCACATCTGCTTCAATTAGCCATGCTGTGAAGGGGGCCATCCTTGATCAGCTTGATTAGTAGGTGTATCTAGCAACAGGACATTTCAAGTTTGTTTGACTGGCAGAGGAGGAGGAGAGAGGTGTTTGTAACAGACATTCCTACCAGCCAATGACAAGTGGATGTTAACCATGGCCCTGGGCGTCTAGGAGGCGGGCTTTTAGCGGGCTTTTACAACTCAGCATGGTTGTGTAAATGTGAGAAGTGAGTTCAGCTGCTGGAAGTGTAATCATTTAATGGGGGTGATGTTATTTTTTGATATTGTTGTCCTTTAAGGACTAAACCTATAAGTAGTAATCATCATGGAGTTAGGAGGAACAGATCTTGACAATCATTCCTGCTTCGCTTTTATGAGCAAATGAGTAGGAATTGGCATACCAGTAGATGTGATATACTGGATTTGCTACAGTCCCCCATAGGCAAATTTATGAATAAGGGCTGTTGAACACAGGAGCACATTTGTACATGAATAGAAAATTGGTTAATAGACAGAGATTAGTGTTAATGGTGCTTCGTCGTGGTAGACTAAAGTGCAAGTGGGGTGCCACGGGTTCTATGTTGGGGCCACTTCTTTTTCATCTGTTTATGAATGATTGGAAATGGTGTGTCAGCAAGGTCTCTGTGTTTACGGACATCACAAAAACTTGTCGACCATTGAAAGCTACAGGATGATGGAATCGTTGCAGGTGGATTAGATTGATTGTCACATTGGACTGCTAAGTGGCAGATGAGATTTAAAGGGCATGTCCACCCCAAAACTACAAATTAAACCACTACGGGCCCAACTGTGTAGTGTAGTAAAAGCCTAGTAGCTTATGCTCAAATGGCTGCCCTGCAATGTCCCTCTAAAGTCCAAAAAAGGACCACAGAGCCTGCCAGTCCATATAGGAGGAAAATGACAGCGTCGGTGCAGCCCTCCTCTCCCTCCGTTTCTCTGTCCTCCCCCTTGCTCCAAACCCCTTTTCTGTAGTGTAGGGCTCCCTCCCCCACACCCAGGTGATGTATTGGGCTTAAACATCCTTGCCTATAAAAATAGTTCTGTGTTAAGTGGATCTCTGTTGAGCTTGATCTTGGAGTTTTGATGAATAACAAAAGGGTATCTCCACCAGCCAGTTTTTCTTTATATTGTCTTAGGAATCCCCCATAACTATACTCCCAAAAAATTCTTACCATCCTTCGCTCCTCAACTATACTGTGCATTCCAGAATCCCTCTAAGTGGGAGTAGGAAGTGGTAGATAAGGATAAACACTCGGAGTATGCCATCCCGCCCCTCACCCCCCCCCCCCCTCGTGGCGGCGACCAGCCGCCCCCATCCAGCAGCCCCTCACAGCCCCCTGCCCCATATGCTCGCAGGGAGGGAAAGGGCCTTTTGGGGATTAGGGGCTTAGGGGCTCCTGCAGATCACTGGCCCCCCCCCCCCTCCCGGCCCTATCAGGGCTTTGCAGCACTGACAAGTGCCCTTGAGGCCCTACACGCATTTGGGAAGGGCCCCGCTTGGGGGTGGAGGGACCCTCAGTGGGGGGCACTGAAAAGTGCCGTTGGTCCAGGCCCTTGTAAGGACCCTTGCGGCACTGATAAGTGCCCTGCTGGGAGTCCCGCAGCTGGAACCGGTTACCCACATTGGCTCTTAAAAGAGCCCTTGGGCGATGTCTTGTTTCTTCCATCCGGTGAGACCAACTCTGCTGAGGCCACGACCCTAGATAACTCCTGCGGCCACCAGGGGTACTTTTTTCTCGTGATCTTTTTTATCTCTGACTCTTTGATCTTTATCTTTATCTCATTGATTTTTTTTATTTCTTTGATTTCTTTTGGCTCATTGTGTATCCATTCAGCCCATAAAATAAGCTATCCTTAGCTGACTGAGATCCTGCAATGTAGTAACTTCTGCAAATTGCTTGGTTGTTCTGTTAGAATAACTTGGGCAGTTTAGTCATCATTATAACAGCATTTTACATAACATAATTTTTATAGACTACAACAATGTAGATTGCATTGTATTTTTGTAGTTGTGTAAGCGTTTGAAATCATAGACCTCATGTAAACATGATATTGCAGACTCAGAAATTCGTTTAATCCTTCTTTAACATGTTGCATTATTGCAAATTGTTCTCTGACAGGCTTAAAAAGGGTAAATGGGCGGGAGCCAGGCAGCGAAGCAAATGGTTGCAGAACTTAAAGCTCCGGCTAACAGAGGGCAGATCCGCAACTTAGGCAATGGGGAGAGCCTATATACAACACCCCACACGTGGGGAAACCTTCAGTTCCTCACAGCATCATGGGGAACGAAAAGCGGCCAAACCCAAGTCCGGCAAGTTAACGGACTACACTGCAACAGCCGCGAGGGCCGCAAAGATGGCGCCGGATCCCCGCACTCACCCAGCTGTACAGATCGAGTGAGTCCCAACTCGAGTCCCAACACACCGGACCCAGCTCCGGAGTGCTACAGCTCCCCCATGGCTTCAGGGGAGATAAGGAGACTCGCAGAGGGGATCGGTGGAGCCCAATGAGCCCAGCAAGGTGGAAATAACCCCAGAGCAGGCCCATGGAGGCCATTGCCATGTGGCCGGCACAGACAACAGCCATAAGGGCTCAAGACACCCACCAGCCATTAATGGCCTAGGACAAACAGACAACACCCTGAACCTCAGGACTACCAGCAGCCTGTATCTGAGGAGGGTAGGAAATCCCCATCTAGCATTCCCAGTACAAAACATCCCTATTAAAGACCCCTACTAACCTCATCAATAATATTCAAAAATCACCTAACTGATCTTGGCCAGCGCACGACCATATGGAAAATAAATGGTGGATTTTGTCTCATCAGTAAATGACCTAATCATAGACTCGCACTCTGCCCTCAGGATGAAGTAAAGTCACTCCGACTAAAACTTTCGATTATGGAGGATAGAACCAGAAGACGTAACAAAATAAGAGGCATCCCTGAAACAATTGACACCACAGAACTGACACCATATCTCAAAAAACTACTAAATACCCTTACCCGAAGCAACGCAAACCGACATCTTAATAGACCGTGCACACAGAATCAGAAAAACCTCCCCATCTACCCAATGGGACCCCAGAGACACCTGGTAAGAGAATGCATACTTCCATATTAAAGAACAAATAATGTCAGCGTCAAGGAAAATGCCAAGAATGCCAATCCCTTATAAGGATATACAAATATTATGGACATATCACCGAGCACCCTACAAGCCAGAGACACATTTGCACCCACCCACTACTACACTGAGAAACTCACGATCCCCTACAGATGGGGCTTCCCTACCAAACTGACATCAGGAAAAATGGAACCAATCATATTGCAAATTCCCCACAAGAAGCGAAACACTGTTAAAAGAATGGAATCTTCTACTTCTGAAGCATGCTCACCCCCCAAAACCAGATACAATTCTCCAGCAAAACTGCAAAAAACTTGGAAATAAACAAAAACCCACTCATCCAGAAGCTCACCATCAAGCTCTCCCAAAGACTACAAAGGTGCCTAACAGATAACAATCTTGAACCAACTTATATTTGTAAATCTGGTTCTGAACGGCTGACTCTTTACTATATAACTACCCCAAAGACTTCGAGATCAAAGACAGGTTAAGATCTCAACTGTTTAAACTATGGTTTCCTCTTCTTTAAAAGTTTACTGGTATAACGTTTTTATATAATACTGCTTAAGATATCAAATTGATCTTTAAACATTTGAACAACGAAACTGTTAATTAATACGTAATCAACAAAACAAAATGTCGAGTAAATTAGGTCCTGATAGGATTACTAATATATCGATACTCTAATATATCGATTTACTAACAAACGAATGTTAGTAAATATGAATATAAATTCTGACACTATGCCTATATATAACACTCGCTATGCTAGTATGCTCCCAGATTTTTCCTTTTACCACTTCTTTCAAAGCAAACAACTATACATGTAAATGGTACTAACATTATTTTCTCTAAATGTTAGAGGTCTGAACTCTCCATACAAAAGGGCTAGGCATGGCACCAAGCCAAACAAAAATAAAGCAGATATAATATTTGCCCAAGAAACGCACTGAAGGAAGGAGAAATGCCCAAATGCACACACAAGAAATACACATATATCTAACACCACTCAAGCAAAAGAAAAGAAAAATAAAGGAGTACTAATAGCGATCAAGAAACAATAGAATTCCAGCCAATAACATAATAATAGACCCCGAAAGCAGATATTTAATCATAGAATGCTCGCTAAACAGCAAACCATATACACTGATCAATATATATGCCCCCCACAGAAAACAGAATAAATTCCTCAAGAAAATACAAACTCTATAATGAATAAAAACTCAAATATCCTAAATGCGGAGATTACAACGCAATTATAGATCCAGATAGGATACTATATGGATATGTATCAATTAAACTTACCTGCAGTGGCACAGGTTGTGGATAGAGCACCTCCAATTTTGCCTATCAAACCATCACATTGGATTGAAAATGGATTCTACTAATACCCTACGGCACAAAAAAAGCAAGATCGCTCAAACCAAACACAAACTCAACCTACACAATATTGGAGATGTAAAACCGTTGGATAAAACATACCTACTACTTCTCAGTCCATAATACATACTCCCGTACCGATATGTGGACTGATATAAAAAAAGCCTTTAAAAAAGAACTATCGCCATACCTACTCAGATCATTATTGAAGCCACTAAAAAGGCAGATTTCCACAAGAAATGTTAACAAACCCAAATAATTACAATACTAAAGCAGGAAGGAACATACAACCCCAGAAAATTTTAGGCCCATCTCCTCCTAAATGCAGACGTGAAACTATATGCAACAATTCTAGCAAATAGACTGAAGATCATCCTACCAGATATTATTGACGGATCAGGGGGTTTATCCTTACAGACAAGCATCCGATAATACCCGTAGACTGATTAATCTTATGCAACTCGCTGAACACAAAAGCACTTTCATTGCTGCTTCTCTCTACGACGCCAAAAAAAGGTGTTCGATAGGATAAATTGGCTAATATGGAAGGGTACTACTAAATTCAATATTGTGGGAAATATTTTCACAGCTATACTTGCACTATACTCCAATCCAGCAGCGATGTTTTAGCCGCCCGGCTCCAATCAACACCATTTCTACTCACCAATGGAACAAGACAAGGGTGCCCATTGTCTCCCCTATATTCGCATAATGATGGAACCAATAGCACAAACCATCAGAACGCATCAACAGATAACGGGCATCACATGGGGCAACAAACACCACAAAATCTGCCTTTTTCGCGGACAACCTTATACGACGCTAACGAACCCTCTTTAATATCCCTCCGAAAACAATTGAAGTCCTAAGCAAGCGAACCAAGTATCATATATAAATTGAACAAAGCAAGTCCCTAATTTTAGCAACAAAATATCACAAACTGAAACAAAAAAAAACCCTACAGCAGCAATTTACATTCCAATGGCAAAACCAACACTACCATACTTGGGAATACAAACTGACGTTCCCTACCAACCAGTATTTACCAAAACTACACCCGTGCTACACTTAACCGAAACAATCACCAAAAAATGGGAAAAGCAAAAACTTTCATGGTTTGGCAAGATCTCAGTCACCAAAATGACACTCCTCCCAAAATCATATTTGTATTTAGAACAATTATCCTTCAGCCAACAAAGCAATACTTCCAAAAACTACAAACAATAATTGAAAATGTATCTGGTTTGAGGCAGAGCCAGAAAAAAAACAAAAACTACTATACCAAAATAAATTGATAGGAGGCTCGGGAATCCCCAATATGTCAGACTACATAAAGCAACAGTGCGTGACCAACTAAAACACTCGTGGTCAGACAAGAGAAATACGGGCAGAAAGACGAGCAACCCTCTCAGAGAATTACTTGGAGCAGCCCTGATTACAACGGAGAAAAACTTCGCTCCCCACACAAATACTCTGAAATATTCTCCCTAACCACAACTATCCACAACATGGAGACAGATATGCAAAAACTCACGAGGAATATCAATGCCTGCGGGGAGAAATCCCAATAACATCACAATAGCTACCTGGTCCCGGATCTTGACTTAAAGCCTTGGCAAACACTAGGCCTAACACAATTAAAACAATTATATAATGAGCAAGGAATCAAAAATTTGAAGATCTAAGAAGTGAATACCAGATTCATAAAGAGACTTTTATAAGTATCTTTAAGTGAGGCAAGTAATGCAAAAAAACCCGTTAACCATAACTCAAACACCCTCACTCCTCCTAAGATGGCTATCTTTGGAACAAACAAAAAAGGAATAACAATCAACTATAAAGCGATCACACCAGACCCAGAACTTAACGCCATACCTCCCCACAAAGAATGGGAAGAAGACCTACAAACACATATCACAGATGAACAATGGCACAAAGCAATCAAAATAACATACAAACTATCTAAATGTGTCAAACACTGGGAAGCTAACGTAAAAATACGGACACGGTGGTATAAAACACCTGCACTACTAAACAAATAACCAGAAATAAACAAAGATTGTTGGAGACAATGCGGCCACAAAGGCACTCTTAATACCATTTTTTGGCAATGCCCAAAAACTAGCTGATCTCTGGAAGGTTGCTTTCAAAAGTATATCAAAAATTTAGTCTGGCACTTACCAACATTCAGCACAAGCATTGCTAAATATAGATATCCTCAATTTCCCAAAACATATGACAAACTATCATGCTACATCTATTCACAGTGTATACGGATAAAGTAGCCAAATACTGGAGAACCCCTGAAATCCCGACCTGGACAGAAATAATCAACACTATCAATCTTAATATGCAATACGAAAATAATCTTTGCCTCCTCAAAAGTTGCTATAAAAATGATCATCCACATGGATGCTATAGCAGACACAAATCCACAATCAATAAACTAACTAACGCTATTGACTCTATATAAAGATCATCTAAATAACTAACTAACCCAACAAACCACTCTCTTACTGTACCAAAACCAAGTAATCGAATCTTAGAAACCAACAACCTAAATGAACACAATGCAATACTAACCACTAAAGGTCAATTGTGGTGTTTAAGCCTTGTTCACCCAATGTACCCCTTACCAATCTCTTTTCCACAACTCTCCCCCATTCTCCCTCCTCCCCTTCCTCAACTTTCCACCATACCCTCCCTCTCCTTCCCACCATAAAGAGTTAACAAACTAATGTATTCATACCTATAAAATGTGTTGTCGACTTTTTATTTATGAAAGTATACAAAGATAATATGTAACAGGCTTTTATCTTTTCATGCTCAATAAATAAAAAATGAATATAAAAAAAGGGGTAAACAGCTCAAAATGCAACATTTTTTTAAAACATGATTGGTACATTCTGGGCTCCCATGGTCCCTAAAGCAATAGCCATCCAGGTCCCAGGAAAATGAGAATTTGATTGGACCTGCTACAGGAGTACCACCAGTATCCCATCGACGGCAGCACTGTGTATCAGCCTTAAATAAGCAGTTTATAATCAATACCACATGGATTGGTATTTTATGCTGTAAACATAAGTAACATTGTATTGTGAATTACTAATCATAATCAATATTGCCCTTTTATAAATAGCAGTCCAGGTTACAGTATCTGTTTTAGATGAAGTCTGCTTAAGCTCTACACAAAATAACATAATTTATGCCCCCCCAATTCACTTTCAGTCTTTTTTATACTAAATTCTAAAGCAGAACAACGTCCTATATAAAGATAGACTGCCAAAAACATGGTACAGTTGATTTACTTTAACTTAAGGCTATAGAAAAACCACGCTTGGCTCATCTTCATATTTTAGTGAATATATTCGATCTGTTACATATACAGATCCATTTAATATCTATTGCAACATATTGCTGAAAGAGGCACAATATACGATTCTCTTCATTCTTCAACAGAAAAGGACTAGCATGCTTTTATTTCTACTTTCCATTCAGATTTTGTAGTGGAAAACTATTTAAAGGGTATGTCCACCCTTGAAATTATTTTTTGATATATCATTCCCTGTCCCCCAGCCCCAACCGCTCTATTTTTAATTTTAGAAAGTGCCCCAAACTTACTTACCTTCCTTTTCCTCCGCCGCGCGCCAGGCCTCTGCTTGCGAGAAAATGCAGAGAGGGGCGGGACCGGCAGTCGCGTCTGTGATTGGCTGAGCGGCAGCCAATCAGGACGTGGCTGCCGGGTGTTCAGTGCGGCGGGGAGGAAAGAGGGGAGGTAAGTAAAGTTTTGGGCACTTTCTAAATTAAAAATAGAGCGGTTGGGCTGGGGGGACAGGGGGAATGTTATATCTTAAGGGTTTACACTAGGGGGAGGGGAATCCTAATCCTAATCGGAGGGAGAGGACTCTGCTATCCTCTGGTGGGCAGTTTTTGGACTTTGGAGGGGGACTACAGGAGAACCCTATGGAGCTGGGATGTGAGGTAAGGATTTTATTACTCTACATGATGGGGCCATTACTGGGGGATTAGATTGGGGGTGGACATGCCCTTATTAAATGTTAATCAGTTCTAAATAGTTTGCCTGCACAATAGCCTTGAAATATATCGAGATCAATTCTGATTCATTAAGATAATGTTTTGGTGCCAACTACAAGGAAAGCTCCTTTCATTTTTGACAAATTTTCACCCACTTCCTGGGCCAGGCTGGGAAAGTTCATGGTAGAGCTATATGGGAGTGTCAATAGATAGAAGCAACATAGCCATCATTGAATCATTATAATGCATTTGTTTTATAAAATTATAATTTATGGGGGACAGATTCGAAGTGGGAGTGCAGATATTTTGACCAGACCCTGCCTGTTCGAATACATAGGATCAGACATTGTATTCTGACAGGTCTGATTTCTCAGACCAAGCAATTTTGCCAAAAAATCAGTCTGGAATCAACCAAAGATTGGGCCTGGCAGTTCAATCAGGCAAAATCTTTGCATTGTGTGTGTATCAGGACTTTATTTTAAAATGACTAAGCAGATCCTGTCTGTCATTTTTTCAAAGATCTGCATACACACGTCATGCGCGGCCCTCCTATAGGGAGGGAAATTTTCCTGCTTTTCCGAACGAGCTCAATGACGTCCGCGAGTTGTTTGGTAAAGCAGGTACACACAGTATTGACAGTATCGGTGCTTTATCGGTATGTGTGTAACTAGCTTTATTCTCTATCAGATTTTCTTTGTGACTTTGCGTTTTATGTACAAATATGGCAACTACTGTCCAGAGACAAAGGCCTTTAAAACAAGTTGCTTAAATTGGGAGAAATTAGATTTGTCATTAATCGAATTCATGGATTAGAAACAATTTCTGATAATACTGGAAAAGTTGAAATTTTCCTGGCTAATAGCCGAAACCAGATTAAATAATAAATCACTGACAGCAGTTACTTTCACTTTTATTTTTACGCTGACCACACACTACCCACATACCCTCTGACTCCCATGACATTCTGACAAGCTCCTTCACTGATCATTTTGCCTATCAACTTTTGATCCATGTGAGGGAGGATAGTCAAAGCAAAGTTGAGAGGAAAAAATGCTGCAGCCTGCATTAATAGATCATAGACCAAATATAAAATTATCATTTGCCCTAATACCTATAAGGCCAGCATTATGCCCTCTTTCCTTAGCACAGGAAGATTAAAAGTAGCTCTGGAGTGGATGAAAGGTTAAAAGTGACTAAAACAAAATTCTCACAAGGTTTAGCTCTAGTTACATATTATTTATTACATTAGTTATAATGTATAAAGTAACACATTATATAATTAAGTGATTTTGGGCAGTATGATTTTTTTTAGGATGAACTTCTCTTTATTATACAGATTTGATATTAAATAAAAATTACCGTGTCAAATGTTATAGAAGACAAAGTACTCTGGCAAGGTTAAAGTCACAAATAAGGGACAAAAGTCATTTAAAATATCTATGGTGACTGCAAAATTGTCTATAAAAATATGTCAGGAGCAGTTCTGTTTATTACCATGATTATGTGCCAGTATTATCATAAGCTGTAAAAGATTGTTTGTGTCTTAATACAGGCAGAAATCATTTAAAAGGAGGTGGGGAAGTCCTTGCTCAATCTGTCAAAGAAAAAAATAAACTGGTTTTACTGGAAAAGCAGCAGAAAATATGGTCTGTTTATTTAAAAAAATGCATAAATAATGAACCTATCTAAAAATGAGGGGAAAGGAAGGAACAGACCCTGGATAAACTTCGGGCTCAAAGCCCACACGGCACTCCTGCTGCATATATACTGGCAACATGTGTACTAGAAAATAGGAAATAGCACCTAAAAAATTAACGAGCCGGTGAAACAGGTGGTGGGCACCTATTTAAGATTAAAACATACATTTTATTACCATTAAAAACCTATATGTATATATATATATATATATGTACAAACAGCAAAAGGAGACGCACACAATTATTGCTGATAAAGAAAGCTCTCAACTATTAACAAATGTTAACTAATGTTAATGATGAGATCTTGAATCCAGTCAGGATTCTTCGGCCGACCGACCGATTCACAGCACTTTCAGTCGGTCAGACGAAAATCTTTCCTGTTGTGGGGCGGCTAGCTGCGACCGACCTCGATCGTCCATTCGTCCTGAAGGACAAAAGGATGTGTCGGAAAATCCCAATCGATCGTGCGGTTCCCTATGGAATCCCGGTCGATCGCCGTGGACAAATTTGTAGATGACAGACATTTGTCCCACCGAGCGCTTCTCATAGCGATCGCTCGGTCAGGACAAATAGTCCTCCAGTGTACCCAGCCTATGGGTTTCCTGTTCGTGTATGCAAATAAGATGGCTAAGTCATGGGTCAAATGATGTAATTTCCCCTAACATGTATTTAAACTGATTGTATTGAAGTAAAAATGATGATGTCCACAGGTTGACAAAGGGGGAAGTCTCCGAAACATCGCGCTGTGCGTGGGCATGTAAGTGTTGTATATAAAAAAAACTTCTTTATCAGCAATAATTGTGGGGCATCTCCTTTTAATGTTTGTAAGAGAGTTTGGACGGCTCTCTGTTTTGGGTTCAGCACACTGTTGAAAAGGCATTGAAAAGTGCTACTGACTTTAGATAACATATATATATTGTACACAAAAAACTAAAAACAACCTCAGTGCGCATAAATGGCCTCAATAGGTAAACATAGAAAAAGATCACAAGCCAGTGGAGAAGGTAAATATGGGCACAGTCAATAAGGTAAGTTCTCACCACGTGCCAGCCGGCATGAGTTCTGTACGATTCTCCTTGCAAAGGGAGATAGTCCTAAATAGTCCATCCGTCAATGTCGTGAAGTCCCAATCCGTCATATGTCTGAAAGCCAGTAGGTCCAATATCTGTGGCCGAGCCATATAGAAAGTCTGCAGCCTTTAGAGTGTCTCTCAAGTGGGAGAGGCCATGTGCAGACGTAGAAACAGACTGATGCATGTTTCAAGATCCAACTGATCTCTTCTTCGGGTCACGGAGTACAGGGAAGGAGATTATTACAGTTTGTAGAAAATTCACAGCATAATCAATGGAGTAAGTCACTTGTACGGCTACCTTAAGGATAGTTCACTGAAAAAGTGAGTTAATACATTTTTGCATAAATTAAAGAACGGAGCGAGTCCACTCCCACACGACTCCTCTGACAGTTCCCAACTATTTCTAGTGAGTACTATGCTATATAGTTTAAGCTGGATACAGTCGAGACCTGTCAGAGGAATCTGAAGAGGAGCCGATTGCGAGTAAGTTTCAATCTTCGGTCCTGGCTCCTGTCAGATAAATGAAGAATGGGAGGTAAGACATACAGTAGCTCCTCCCGTTCTCAATTAATGCAAAAACGTATAGGTTCACTTTTTGTGTGAACCTATCCTTTAAGGACACTGAATACAGAGACTCTGTTAGGTAGATTTATGAGGTGCAGCTCATTTAGTTTAATGTGTGAACAGGGACCAAAGTACACAAGTAGAGAAATAAAAGGACAGAAGCACAAAAACAGTGCAAACTAATTTAGTGTGGTAAACAACCATTGTGCATGTTTTTTTCACAATACTAAAAACGTTTTTGCACACACCTTTTGGTAAACATGATATCAATTGGAAAAAATCAAATACCTATTGCTTTTCATAGTACATAAGGAAAAATGTCAGAGGTAGAATTTTCCCCATCTATTCATAGTCAGTAATAAATGTTAGAAATTTCAACTATCACGTATTTCTTACTACATTGCTTTGCTACAAAAGCAGTAAAAATTAGGTTAATAATTTGCTTGCTTACATAATTAACAAATTGCATTTTAATGATACAGCGAAAAGCCTGTTTAAAACAGTGCCTGTGTATTTATATAATTTATAAAAAACTACAGCAATCCACATTATTTGTGGTGCAGTCATTTGCACCCAAATTCAGCGGTACTGCAGTTTATCGATCGGATTGGATTCCCTTTGGAAGATCTGCTGCATTTTTATCTTTTGCATTTTGCCATGTAAAATCAAGTTATGTTCATTTGGAAGCTGCCGCTTTAAAAATACTGTTGCCATATTTTTTTTTACCTCCAGAGCTTGTGCCTTGAAAGTTGCTGACATCTTGTTACTGGTTGTAAGTTAAGCTCTGCCCCTCTGAGATTTCCTCTGCTTTTTCCTGCTTGAGCCCAAACATAGTAAGCCTGTGAGTTCGTGCACTCTCCTGCTTGAGCCTAAACGATAATGCCTGTGAGTTCCATGACTCTCCTGCTTGAGCTCAAACGTTAATGCCTATGAGTTCCGTGCACCTCCTGCTTGAGCCTCAAACGTTAATGCCGTAAGTTTCTGTTTGAGGCTCAAGCAGGAAAGTGCAGGGAAATCACAGACATTAATGTTTGAGGCTCAAGAGGAGAGTGCACGGAACTCACAGGCATTATCGTTTGAGGCTCAAGCAGGAGAAAGCAGAGGAATCTCAGAGGGGTGAGCCCCTCAGCAAACCAGTAACAATGTCAGCAATTTTCAAGGCACAAAGGTAGGCTCTGGAGGGGCATAGGTAAAAAAAAAAAGGCAACAGTATTTTAAAGCTGAAGCTTCCAACTGAACATAACTGATTTTACAGTGACTTATCCTTAACCTCTAGGAGGTTAGGACCATGGTGTGATTACCAAATACTTGTGAAATTAATTGTCACGGTTATTTCCCCTCTGTTGGCCAGCACCAAAGTAGTGTGCCTCTCATTTTGTTTAGATTAAAAGGCATCATAAAAAATTATTACTTAAGGGCATGTCCACCCCAAAAACTATAATCCCCCCACTACTGGCCCCATCTGTACTGTAGCTTAATCCTTACCTCACATCCAGCTCCATCTGGTTCTCCTGTAGTCCCCCCAAAGTCCCAAAAACTGCCACCAGGATGATAGCAGAGTCCATATAGGACTTGCCTCCTACCTGGCCCCGGGAGAAGTTTGGCATGCGTACTGCAGCCCTTTCTCCCCTCCTCTTAGGATTCCCTCCCCTAGTGTAAATTCCTTTTGCTAAACCAATCCCCCTGTCCCCCCACCCCAACGCTGTGTTTATTTGATTAGAAAGCTCCCCAAACATTACTTACTCCCCTCTTTCTTGCCGCACTGAATGACCGTCAGCCGCGTCCGTGATTGGCTGCCGCTCAGCCAATCACAGACGCGATGCCGGTCCCGTCCCTCTGCTTGCATTTTCTCGCAAGCAGAGGGCTGGTAGCGCGGCGGAGGAAAGAGGGATGTAAGTAAAGTTTGGGGAACTTTCTAATGAATAAATATAGCGGTTGGGCTGGGGGGACAGGGGGATTGATATAACAAAAATCCATTTTAAGGGTGGACATACCCTTTAAAGGACATGTAGTCAACATCAAAATTTTCCAACTGATATATACAATATACAACTCTATAATTTTCCCTTACCTGGTCTGCATAGTTTTTTTCCTCAATTTGGACCCATGTCTGCATTCTCTTCTAAGTATCTGTGATTACAGTGAGTGGCTGTCCATCAAGCCTTTGGTAATGATATGCAGAATTTTCAATTTCCATTCATAATCCCAATTTGCAACCATCCTCACTCATAATCCTACATGCGCATAATTCCAGTTGCAACCAATCACCATCAATAACCCCACTGTGAATTAATTTCCATCCCTAATCCCCAATTTGCGCTATTCCTCACCTGTAATCCCATGCAACAATTTTTATCCATATTTTCATATGAGCCATTTCACTATAGGCCCATATTGCATAATTCCTCATCATTTTGCGTCCATTCCTCGCCAAATATCCCCCCCACCCCCCATTTCAGCCCTTTCCATCTATAATCCCATCCATCATAATACTATTGTGTGGCCATTCCCAATAGTTTTTTTTATGAGCATTTAAAAATCTATGTGTTTAGTAAAAATTCTCTCAGTCAAGTAAATCAATGAAGTTGTGACAAAACAATTTGGTCAAACCAGATTAAATGTTTCTTAGAATAAAAAGAGTGTTGATAGGACTCCCATACCCTGATAGAATAACCCTAACCAACCCGACACACTGGCTCCATCTCCCCAGGCTATATTTCTACTGCCTTGAAAATCATCTTAAACTGTCAAAAAGCTGATGGCCTGGGGCACTGAACCACATAGAAGTCAAATAAGAGAGTGTCTTTTTTAACAGGTCCCACTGCTTTACAGTTTATAAGCCATCTTCAACTCACTGCCACAAACAACATGAGCTCATAAATCATAAAGGAATAGTGCAAGTCATCATGGGAGGAGGATTAGCTAAATAAAAAACGTCATTACTTTAGAACTTAAAATAGGAATTTTAATTTTTTTTATACTATAAACTCATTTCTGTTTTAAATAGGAAATTATTTTCTGAACCTATTTCAAATGCAATCTTTTCTGAACCTTATTATATATATCTCCCACATAAATGAAATTAGGAAAAGTAACATTATATTTCATAATGCAAAAAGGAATCTGGACTGACCACCTACTTAAGACTAGTAGGCCCACTGCATATGACGATTTGCTATTCACATGGACATTGTGATTAAGAGCAGCATGCTGTGACATTACCCAACTAGTGCAGTGCAAATGCAGGAATTTTCATTCAGATTGTATGCACCTTCTTTTTTTTATCTAGGACAGCAGTACCAAAAAAACAGAATACATCTTGCAAGGTGCCAGGTTATAACATCTGTGCAGATGGGTGCAAAGGTGTGCGGGCAAAATGGCCACAAAGTTAATGCTATTCTTCCATTGCATTTATTTTAAAGACGCAATTGTGTTCATAATTTGTGTAGATCAGAAAATTAAGTTATTTTGGATTGATGGGCATCTGATTAGAGTTTATGTTAATAGAGCAGCGAAATGTTCGAATTTTCAGATTCAGGCACCCCACCTCTCCTAAAGTTCAGATATTAATTACAATCTCTCTGAAATGTTTTTAATTGAATAAAGGGGAGACTGAGAGAAACACATTATTCTAGAGCTTGTCAGAGAAGAACAAGAGACAGAAAAACGAAATGATTACGGGACTTGTATGCGTGTGTTGAATGGTGGGTATGCATGCAGTGTGTGGCAGGAATGCCATCAGGGGGGTACAAAAGTAATTTCTTATGGGGCGAAGCATCCTAGAGGCCCGAAGAGCAGGGGGACCATGCAGCTGTTCTGCACTACAAGGGTAGTTGTTCCCAGCCTGGTAAATATAGACCTGTAAGCCTAACATCAGTGGTAGGATAGGTGATGGAAATTTTGTTATGGGATCATATACTTGACTTTTTCTCAGAACTGATCTTATAGTAGTAGTCAGCATTTTTATGAGGTAAGAATTTAGATTCTGACATAGCCGTGGATGTGGTATACTTGGATTTTGCTAAAGCTTTGATACTGTGCCACATAGACGACTATTGTTATAAAATGAGGACTGTGGCCTAGAAAATATATTTGTACATGGATAGAGAATTGGTTATTGGATCACAAACAGAGAGTGGTAGTCAATGGAAATACATCTATGTGGGCTAAAGTTCTTATTGTAGTGCCTAAGGGTTCCGTACTGGGGCCACTTCTTTTTAAAGGGCATGTCTACCCCCAAAACAATAATCTTCCCAAAACTGGCCCTACTCCGTAGTGTAATAAAATCCTTACCTTACATCCCAGCTCCTAATGGTTCTCCTGTAATCCCCCCAAAGTCCAAAAAGTGGCCACCAGGAGGATAGCAGATTCCATATAGGATTCTGCCTCCTGTCTCCCTCCGGGAGAAGTTTAGCATGGGCACTGCAAAAAAAAAAAAATGACCAAAAAACAACTTCAAAAAGTAGGAATCATGCCAAAACCTCATGGAATGTAAAAAAAGTCCAGTAATCACTGTATAAGTGGGGAAATAACTGCTGTATAAAGTATATGGGGCCATTAATCGCTGTATAAAGTATAGGGGGCCAGTAATCACTGTATAAGTGGAGAAATAACTGCTGTATAAAGTATAGGGGCCCAGTAAACACTGTAGTATGGTAAAGAAGACCAGTAAATGCTGTATAAAGTATAGGGGCCATTAATTGCTGTATAAAGTATAGGGACTGCTATAAATTTTTTTCATGGCGTGTATAGATGCATAACATTACATTGCCACTTTTCTAGTACCCCCTAGCCATGTTTATTAACTCCCTTTGATTTTCCTCAAATGGGCTTTTGCATAAAACACATCTTTTAATGATGGGAACGTTCTGGCTTTAATAGGGGTAATGAGCCAATTTGTGGTTCACCTGTATAATGTCCCCAGTCTTCGGTATATTCTAGCTATGGTGTGCGATAACGGATTTAAAATTCAATGGTGGTGCTACAAAATTTTATCTTTATTGGGTTCTTGTTTACCAATACGTTGGGTTATTTTCCACGGCCGTTTTCATGGCCACTGTTCCAATGTTGTTTGTTTATACCCCCTGGATAAGAACTTAGCCCACAGTTCTTTCAGTGTATTCTTGTTAACTTTTTCAGAAGTATTTTTGATCCCACGGCCAAACTGTTTCGCCAACGGGGCGCGACTCTAAGAGATAAGAGGGAGACAACGTTGATGAAATATAACAATGTGTACAATCTGTTTTAAAAAGACAATGTTCAAGCTTCACATAACCCACATTAAGATTAACATTCAGAAAGAAATTAAATTCACATTTGCTTCCTTGTGGCGTAAATCAACTTGGAGATCCATGGGTTAAGAGTGAAATTTTATATAAATATCGACTCCTCATTTCTGCCGCCAAATGCAAAAGAGTTTCTTTGTTAATAAATACCATGATGTGCACTGGACTGAAAAATACTTTTGATATTTACTAACAACTGGTAGCACCGGGTTTTCTTTAAAATTTTGATTAAAATTACGGGTGAGGTCCTCCCCATTGGAGCCAGTATTATATATATAAAACAATCACTCCTGTGTATATATAATGTTAGAATATAGTGCAATGTGATGACAGTAAATCTGATACAACCACCAGATGTCCCTCTTTCTGATCATAAGCTCCTCACAGTGTAGAAGGGGACAGTAAGTACAGTATATAAACCCAAGTTTTTATTTGTATATACCCAGTAAGAGTAATATCTTCTGCAACCATCCTGTTACTATAATGTAAACAATCCTATTTTCTAAAATGAAGCAATGCTATAGATTTTTATAACGTCTGGTGCTTTATTGCGTGGCGTGAGAGGATATAAGCGCAATAAGACACTACCAATCTCGAAACCCAGCTTCCACTCTTTAGGGCTATGTACGCCCCAGAGCCGTATTGGCTTTAGCCATCTTAAAGTCAAATTAACCCCATTACCAAGAGTACGTAGCTTACGGCAGTTGCGCGGTATGCAAAAAACATTCGCCAGACCCGAAAGTTGAAGTTAAATTGGATTTTAAATTCTCCCTTGAGCTACATTATGGTTATACCTGACTCTGCCTATTTAGGAGTGATCTGCTGGTTATCTGTTGCATTGGGCTCTTCTTTTGTTTATTCCTATATGTCTTTACATTATAGTATATAATGTCCTTTTGTGGGATATTATGCTATTGTAGGACTAAGGGAGAGGCATTTAATTTGCCTTCCTGTGCCCCACCAATATTACCGGTGTATATACATGATCCATATTTGATGATGTTCTAAGGGGATGTTTTTGTACTGTATTTTTGGCACTGAGCACTTTTTTGAACCGCACTGAAAGTCCATTGACTATAAGTAAAGTATTAGGATTGGTTTTTGTTGCACATATATTTGTGTTTGCCCATTTGGACCCACGGTGCGTCTCTAAGAGTTTTCATGTGCATGATTTTAGGGAGGGCACACCAAATCTGTGCATTTCTATCCAATATTATTAATATACAATCTAGCATTTGGTGCCAGGCACGCTTTGTATATATACCGAAAAGTCGCTAGTGGCTCACCTGCATAACTATACGCCCTTTTACAAAGTCCTATGGTCAATGTCTGTGACTGGTGTTTGCATGAATAGTTACTTATATTGTGTGCACACACGTTCTAGAGTTATTGGCCAAAGAAGAAATGTTGTAAGTAGTTAATTAATGATTATACCTTTATGTGGCGGCCTTCCTTCTGTGGATGGTTTTTGAGTTCTTTTGTTGACTTATTCACTTAAAGGGCTGTCTACCCCCATAAACTAAAACCCCAACTACTGGTCCTACTGTATAGTGTTCAAAAATCCTTTACCTTACTTATCAGTCCTTGTGGTTCTCATGAAGGCGTCTGTTTACAATCCTGAAGAGCAGGAGCTGGATATGTGTATCCTGGTGCGTGCTGCTGCCTTTGCCCGGTTAGATGACTCTGGCATTCAAAGGGGGCTCTACCCATCCCTTCCCACCCCCCATCTCTGCTTCCTATCTTTTGCTGTAGTGTAGGAAGATTTTCTGCAGTTGTTGCGCCCCCCCCCAAACCTACAACCTAGTTCTATGTTATAAAAAGTGCAGAAAATAGATTTACAGTTTTGTTACCATGTCTCTTCTTGAGATAACGGATGAACTTCGTCCAGACCCTATTGCTAATTCCAAAAAAGATCAGAAAAAGGCAGAGAGTCGAGGGAATGAATGCTGTGATTTCTGTGGCTTTTTTTTTTTTAAATTTAAACCTGGCGGTTGAGGTTTTAATAGGCTATTATAATTAATAAAGCTTATTATTTATAGCTATTTACAATAGGGATGTGCTGATTGATGGTAAGGATTAATGAGTAACACAAGACATTTTTCTCGGAAAAGGACATTAAGATTCTGTGTAATTATTAGGATTCACTTTTAGTTATAAAGGATTGACAGTTGTCAATTGTTAAGGGATAATTATTATTTTACTGATGCTTGTAAATTTACTCTTGTTTTACAAAAATACCATTTCCTTTATTTTCACAACTACGCATTAAGTTGGATATATTGTTTAATTTATCACTAAAAATGCAATGAAATGAAAATGGGGTCCCTGCTAAATGTAGTGTGAACAGTTTTAATCCAATGAAAAGTTAAATGCTTCTTAGACTTGATTTTTATTCAGTTATTATCACCACAATGTAATTTCAATAAAATATGAAGGTTCGGTCTTCCATTTTTTTGTGGCTATTTTTGGACTTTGTATATTTGGAAAATGAACTCTTAACCGACCTTGAATTCAACACAAAAAATAAAATTTGTTAATGTAAGTTTGGGATTTTTTTATGGTAGTGAGTAACCTCCCTTGGTCGTTGATCAAAAACCATCTCTTACATTAGACTATCCTTTTTGAACCTCTGTTTCGAAAAATCGTAAGAGAAAAGAAAACAGGGTAGCCCATATGAGGAAGGGGGTCTCCGAGGAAATTAAGACGAATTTTCAAAAAACACTTGATCGCGTATGCTTTCAAAAACCGAAACAACACCTGAGGCCGCAATTGGTACATCCGAAAAAAGGACCCCATACTGAAACACCAAGAAAAGATAGCAGTGCAGTGCAGGGACGAGTGCTCTGATTTGTATGTGGGGGCGACCCCACAGCAAAAGGCAACGACGTATGGCCCAGCACAGAAAAAACCAATTCCCTTACAGTAAGGACTCAGCCATTGCCCCTGCATCTTAAGGAAAAAAGACAATACCTTGCCTTTGAGATTGTAATGAACCTCTTGCAAAAGGAACAGTCAAGGAGGTGTCAGGGAGGCCTTATGGAAAATAAAGAAACCAAGCCTGAATAGAGGTGGGGGTCGGACACAAACGCCAGGCACAATGCGTTTTGAACCTTACCCTGGGCATTTTCAAAAAACACCCTTAGCCTCAATGCACCACACCTTGCATTCAAAAGGTCCTGCAGACCTGGCTTCATATGTTATTAGGACTTTCAGGGTACTAATTGCCAACAGATGGTTGTACAAGTCTTTGACTGAGGAAAGCCAGTCAGATGACTGTGAACGTCTTTAAGATCCTCAACTTTAAGTCCAGTTGATTTATCTGAATACAACAGATACCATGACCTGGATGAATGAGAACCTTCCCAACACTTCTATGGAGAGATTTAATAGTGCTGTATATGGGGTTAAAGGTTCTAGGGGTGTTCAATATTTAGTTCATATTAGTTCATATATAGTATCACTTAAGTATCCATTCTTCACATTTGTTGCCATATTTTTTGCACAGCAGGGCAGTTCAACCAGCAGTGAGTTGATGAGCTATCTCTCCGCCATGAAATGTAGGATTGATTTTTTAGAAAGGCCGGGGGGTACATACAGTCACACCAAAATCTTTATATGCCCTTTTATGATTGATAGCATTTGCTGTTTGCGTTTATTTATCGTTTAATGTTCATGTTGTTCGGGTCTAAGGAGGGTTTACCTTTTAAATACTTGCGTTTGGGTGTGGAGGTTGCGTTCATGCACAGTTGCCCATACTTAAAGTATATTCAATCCTAAAGCTTGTGTGTGGTATAATTGTTATTCGAATATTGTGGAGTTTTTTAGGAATATTTATATTTATTATCAAATATTGATACTGAATATCTGTCCCCATGACATTCTTTAGGGTTTATTTTTAATTTTATTGCATAGTGGTACCAATGGAGATAATGAAATCTGAAGGATTTATCTGTTTACAGTTCTGTCTGAGGGTGGGTGGTTAATTCGGATCTGGTAAACGCAAAATGGAAGGAAGAGAAGGCATTAAAAATATTTAAGTAGGAAAAACAGAACATGCCGTTAGGAACTATTAAACAATAAAGGATTCTAAGAAAGCTAGCTAAAAATAAATAGTGAATCAAGGCTAGCTGAACAAAGCAAGAACTACCCCAAACATTTTTAAAGAATATTAAATTAATATGAGGACTGAAGTGGGGCTTCAAAAATAAGGGGAAGGATATGATTAGTTACGAGGATGAAACTAGGGTGTCAAGCAAATGTCTTAGACAGTTTTTTTTCCTCTGTAACACTGTATATAGATAGTATAGCGTATTAATAGTAGAAAATAAATAAATGGTGTAAAGGAAGCAGATTCCTTTCATGTCTGAAAAACGTGCTCTGGATGAAAAAACAAGCTGAATCTTCTTAATTCAAAAGGAAGTCATTACACAGCCTGCAAAATTCAGAAATGTGAGTTAACTTCAGGGTGGGGAAGATACTGGAAATTTAGTATGGAGCATATTCTAGAGTATGCTTTAAAGGATAACCTGTATGCCTCACTGCATTTTAAACAAAATGCTTTTAAAAAGAGTAAAGGTTGCAGCCCTCCCCCCATACAGTTTTTTTCTGATTTCAGCCTCAATCTGCTTCAATTAGCCATGCTGTGAAGGGGCCATCCTGATCAGCGTGATTAGTAGGATGTATCATAGCAACAGGACATTTCAAGTTGTTTGACTGCAGAGGAGGAGGAGGAGGTGTTTTTGTAACAGACATTCTACCAGCCAATGACAAGTTGGGATGTTAACCATGGCCCTGGGCGTCTAGGAGCGGGCTTTTAGGGGCTTTTACAACCTCAGCATGGTTGTGTAAATGTGAGAGTGAGTTAGCTGCTGGAAGTGTAATCATTTAATGGGGGGTGATGTTATTTTTTGATATTGTTGTCCTTTAAGGACTACCTGAGAAGTATAGTAATCATCATGGATTAGGAGGAACAGGATCTGTGACAATCATTCCGGCTTCGCTTGTTATGAGGCAAATGAGTAGGAAGTTGGCATACCAGTAGATGTGATATCTGGATTTGGCTACAGTCCCCCATAGGCAAATTTATGAATAAGGCTGTTGCAACACAGGCAGCACATTGTACATGAATAGAAAATTGGTAATAGCAGAGATAGTGTTAATGGTGCTTCGTCGTGGTAGAATTAAAGTGCAAGGGGGGTTGCCACGGGGTTCTATGTTGGGGCCACTTCTTTTTCATCTGTTATGAATGATTGGAAATGGTGTGGTCAGCCAAGGTCTCTGTGTTTACGGACATCACAAAAACTTGGTCGACCATTGAAAGCCTACGGATGATGGAATCCGTTGCAGGTGGATATAGATTGATTGTCACATTGGACTGCTAAGTGGCAGAGCAGATGAGATTTAAAGGGCATGTCCACCCCAAAACTACAAATTAAACCACTACGGGCCCAACTGTGTAGTGTAGTAAAAGCAGTAGCTTTATGCTCAAATGGCCTGCCCTGCAATGCCCTCTAAAGTCCAAAAAAGGGACCACAGAGCCTGCCAGTCCATAAGGAGGGAAAATGACAGGTCGTGCAGCCCTCCTCCCCTCCGTTTCTCTGTCACTCCCCCTTGCTCCAAACCCCTTTTCTGTAGTGTAGGCTCCTCCCCCACACCCAGGTGGATGTCAGGGTTGGGCTTAAACATCCTTGCCGATAAGAAATAGTTCTGTGTTAAGGGATCTCTGTTGAGCTTGATCTTGGAGTTTGATAATAACAAAAGGGTATCTCCACCAGCCCAGTTTTTCTTTATATCTGTCTAGGAATCCCCCATAACTATACTACCCAAAAAATTTCTTACCATCCTTCGCTCCTTCAACTTATACTGTGCATCAGAATCCCTCTAAGGGGAGTAGAAGTGGTAGAGAAGGATAAACACTCGGAGTATGCCAATCCGCCCATCACCCCCCCCCCCCCGTGCGTGGCGGCGACCAAGCCGCCCCCATCCAAGCATGCCCCTCACAGCCCCCTGGCCCCATATGCTCGCAGGGAGGACAGGGCCTTTTGGGGCTTAGGGGCCTTAGGGCGCTCCTGCAGATCACTGGCCCCCCCCCCCCTCCACGGCCCCCCTATCAGGGCATTTGCCGCATGACAAGTGCCCTTGCCTGAGGCCCTACTACGCATTTGGGAAGGGCCCCGCTTGGGGGTGGAGGGACCCTCAGTGGGGGGCACTGAAAAAGTGCCGTTGGTACCAGGGCCCTTGTAGGACCCTTGCGGCACGATAAGTGCCCGTGCGGGAGTCCGCAGATGGAACGGTTACCACATGGCTTCTTAAAAGAGCCCTTGGGCGATGTCTTGTTTCTTCCATCCGGTGAGACAACTCTGTGAGGCCACGGACCCTAGATAAGCTCTGCGGCCACCAGGGGTACTTTTTCTCTCTGTGATCTTTTTATCTCTGATCTATTGATCTTTATATTTATCTCATTGATTTTTTTTATTTCTTTGATTTCTTTGGCTATTGTGTATACCATTCAGCCCATAAAATAAGCTATCTAGTGACTGAGATCCTGCAATGTAGTAACTTCTGCAAATTGCTTGGTTGTTCTGTTAGAATAACTTGGGCAGTTTAGTCATCATTATAACAGAATTTTTACCATAACATAATTTTTATAGAACTACAACCATGTAGATTGCATTGTATTTTTGTGTTGTGTAAGCGTTTGAAATCATAGACCTCATGTAAACATGATATTGCAGACTCAGAAATTCGTTTAATCCTTCTTTAACATGATTGATTATTGCAAATTGTTCTCTGCAGGCTTTAAAAAGGGTAAATGGGCGGGAAGCCAGGCAAAGCAAGCAAATGGTTGCCGCAACTTAAAGCTCCGGCTAACAGAGGGCAGATCCCCGCAATCTTAGGCAATGGGGAGAGCCTATTATACAACACCCCACACGTGGGCTTTTTTTTAAACCTTCAGTTTCCTCACAGCATCATGGGGAACGAAAACGGCAAACCCAAGTCCGCAACAAAGTTAACGGACTTTGTTTTTGTTACGACTGCAACAGCCGCGAGGGCCGCAAAAAGATGGCGCCGGATCCCCGACACTCACCCAGCTGTACAGATCGAGTGGTCCCAACTCGAGTCCAACCACACCGGACCCAGCTCCGGAGTGCTACAGCTCCCCCATGGCATCAGGGAGATAAAGGAGACTCGCAGAGGGGATAGGTGGAGCCCAATGAGCCAGGCAAGGTGGGAAATAACCCCAGAGAGGCCCATGGAGCGCAAGTGCCATGTGGCCGGCACAGACAACAGACATAAGGGCTCAAGACCCCACCAGCCATAATGCCTAGGACAACCAGCAACACCCTGAACTCAGGACTACCGCAGCCTGTATCTGAGGAGGGTAGGAAATCCCCATCTAGCATTCCCAGTACAAAAATCCCTATTAAAGACCCCTACTAACCTCATCAATAATATTCAAATCCACTCTAACTGATCTGGCAGCGCACGGACCATATGAAAATAAATGGTGGATTTTGTCTCATCAGTAAATGACCTAATATAGACTCGCCACTCTGCCCTCAGGATGAAGTAAAGTCACTCCCGACATAAAAACTTTCGATATGGAGGATAGAACCAGAAGACGTAACAAAATAAGAGGCATCCCTGAAACAATTGACACCACAAGAACTGACACCATATCTCAAAAAATACTAAATACCCTGTGACCCGAAGCACGCCAAACCGACATTCTTAATAGACCGTGCACACAGAATCAGAAAAACTCCCCATCTACCCAATGGGACCCACAGAGACACCTGGTAAGAGAATGCATACTTCCATATTAAAGAACAAATAAATGTCAGCGTCAAGGAAAATGCCAAGAATGACAATCCTTCTAAGGATATACAAATAGTTATGCGACATATCACGAGCACCCTACAAGCCAGAGACCATTGCACCACCCACTACTACACTGAGGAGAAAACTCACCGATCCCCTAACAGATGGGGCTTCCCTACCCAAACTTGACATCAGGAAAAATGGACCAATCATATTGCAAATTCCCCACAAGAAGACGAAACACTGTTAAAAGATGGAATCTTCTGACTGTCTGAAGCATGCTCACCCCCCAAAACCAGATACAATTCTCCAGCAAAACTGCAAAAAACTTGGAAATAAACAAAAACCCACTCATCCAGAAGCTCACCATCAAGCTCTCCCAAATTGATACAAAGGTGCCTAACAGATAACAATCTTGAACCAACTTATATTTGTAAATCTGGTTCTGAAACGGGGCTGACTCTTTATATATAACTTACCCCAAAGACTTCGAGATCAAAGACAGGTAAGATCTCAACTGTTTAAACTATGGTTATCTCTTCTTTAAAAAGTTTATGGTGATAAGTTTTTAATAATACTGACTAAGATATTTCAAATTGATCTTTAAACATTTGAACAACGAAACTGTTAATTAATACGTAATCAACAAAACAAAATGTCGAGTAAATTAGGGTCCCTGATTAGGATTACCTAATATATCGATACTCTAATATAGCGTTACTAACAAACGAAGGTTAGGTAAATATGAATATAAATTCTGACACTAGCCTAATATAACAACTGCTATGCTAGTATGCTCCCAGATTTTCTTTATACCACTTCTTTCAAAGCAAACAACTATACATCTGTAAATGGTACAACATTATTTTCTCTAAAATGTTAGAGGTCTGAACTTCCATACAAAAGGGTAGGCGATGGCCCAAGCCAAACAAAAATAAAGCAGAATAATATTTTCCAAGAAACGCACTGAAGGAAGGAGAAGGAGAAATGCCCAAAGCACACAACAAGAAATACACATATATCTAACACCACTCAAGCAAAAGAAAAGAAAAATTAAAGGAGTAATAATAGCGATGCACAGAAACAATTAGAATTCCAGCCAATAACATAATAATAGACCCCGAAAGCAGATATTTAATCATAGAATGCTCGCTAAACAGCAAACCTATATAACTGATCAATTATATTATGCCCCCCACAGAACAAAACAGAATAAATTCCTCAAGAAAATACAAACTCTATAATGAATAAAAACTTCAAATTCCTAAGATGCGAGATTACAAACGCAATATAGATCCAGATAGGGATACTATATGGATATGTATCAATTAAACTTACCTGCAGTGGCAACATGTTGTGGATAGAGCACCTCCAATTTTGCCTATCAAAAACCATCACATTGGATTGAAAATGGATTCTACTAATACCCTACGGCCAAAACCCCAAAAAAAGCAAGATCGCTCAAACCAAAACACAAACTCAACCGTACACAATATCTGGAGATGTAAAGGACCCGTTGGGATAGAAACATCGACCTACTACTTCTCAGTCATAATACATACTCCCGTACCGATATGTGGACGATATAAAAAAAGCCTTTAAAAAAAGAAACTATCGCCATTACCTACTCGATCATTATTTGAAGCACGTACAAAAGGCAGATTCCCACAAGAAAATGTTAACAAACCCAATAATTACAATACATAAAGCAGGAAGGAACATACAACCCCAGAAATTTTAGGCCCATCTCCCTCCTAAATGACGACGTGAAACTATATGCACCAATTCTAGCAAATAGACTGAAGATCATCAGTACCAGATATTATGACAGGATCAGGGGGTTTATCACTTACAGACAAGCATCGCGATAATACCGTAGGAATGATTAATCTTATGCAACTCGCGCTGAACACAAAAGCACTTCATTGCTGCTTCTCTCTAGCGACGCCAAAAAAAGGTGTTTTCGATCGGAATAAATTGGACTAAATATGGAAGGGTCTACTAAATTCAATATTGTGGGAAATTTTTCACAGCTATACTTGCATATACTCCAAATCCCGAGCGATAGTTTTAGCCGCCCGGCATCCAATCAAACACCATTTCTACTCACCCAACTGGAAACAAGACAAGGGTGCCCATTGTCTCCCTAATATTTCGCATAATGATAGGAACCAAATGGAACCATCGCCACAAACCATCAGAACGCATCAAACAAGATAACGGGCATCACATGGGGCAACAAACACACAAAATCTGCTTTTTCGCGGACAAACCTTTTTATACGGAGCTACGAACCCTCTTTAATATCCCTCCTGAAAAACAATTGAGTCCTCAAGCAAGCGAACCAAGATCATAGTATAAAATTGAACAAAGCAAGTCCCTACTTTTAGCAACAAAATATCACAAACTGAACAAAAAAAACCTACAGCAGCAATTTACATTCAATGGCAAAAACCAACACTACCATACTTGGGAATACAAACTGACGTTCCCTACCAACCAGGTATTTACAAAACTACACCCGATGCTACACTTAACCGAAACAATCACAAAAAATGGGAAAAAAGCAAAAAACTTCATGGTTTGGCAAGATTCAGTCACCAAAATGACCACTCTCCCCCCAAAATCATATTTGTATTAGAACAATTATTCCTTCAGCCAACAAAGAAATTACTTCCAAAAACTACAAACCAATAATTGAAAATGAATCTGGTTTGAGCAGAGCCAGAAAAAAACAAAACTTACTATACCAAAATAAATTGATAGGGAGGCTCGGGAATCCCCAATATGTCAGACACATAAAGAAACCCCCAAACAACAGTGCGTGACCAACTAAAAACCCACTCGTGGTCAGACAAGGAAATACGGCAGAAAGAACGAGGGCAACCCTCTCAGAGAATTACTTGGAGCAGCCCTGATTACAACGGAGAAAAACTTCGCTCCCCACACAAATACTCTGAAATATTCTCCCTAACAAACTATCCAAAACATGAGACAGATATGCAAAAACTCACGAGGAATATCAATGCCTGCGGGGAGAAATGCCCATAACTCCAATAGCTACCTGGTCCCGGATCTTGACTTAAAGCCTGGCAAAACACTAGGCCAACACAATTAAAACAATTAATAATGAGCAAGGAATCAAAAATTTGAAAGATCTAAGAAGTGAATACCAGAATTCATAAACGAGACTTTTATAAGTATTTTAAGTGAGGCAAGTAATGCCAAAAAAAACCCGTTAACCATACTCAAACACCCTCACTCCTCCTAAGATGGCATTTTGGAACAAACAAAAAAGGAATAACAATCAACTATAAAGCATCACACCAGACCCAGACTTAACGCCATACCCCCCACAAAGAATGGGAAGAAGACCTGTACAAACAAAATATCACAGAGACAATGGCACAAAGCAATCAAAATAACATACAAACTATCTAAATGTGTCAAACACTGGCGAAGCTAACGTAAAAATACGGACACGGTGCGTATAAAACCACCTGCACTACTAAACAACGATAACCAGAATAAACAAGATGTGGAGACAATGGGCCACAAAGCACTTTAATACCCATTTTTTGGAAAGCCAAAAACTAGCTGATCTCTGGAAGGTTGCTTTCAAAAGTAGTATCAAAAATATTAGTCTGCACTTACCAACACTCAGCACAAGCATTGCTAAATATAGATATCCTCAATTCCCAAAACATATGAAAAATCATTTGCTACATCTATTCACAGGTATACGGATAAAGCTAGCCAATACTGGGAACCCCTGAAATCCGACGCTGGACCAGAAATAGAAATCAACACTATCAATCTTAATATGCAATACGAAAATAATCTTTGCCTCCTCAAAAGCTTTCTATAAAAATGATCATCCACATGGATGCTTATAGGCAGACACCAAAATCCACAATCAATAAAACTAACTAACGCTAGGACTCTATATAAAGATCAATCTAAATAAACTAACCTAACCAACAACCACTCTTTACTGTACCAAAACAAGTAATCGAATCTTAGAAACAACAACCTAAATGAAACAATGCAAAAATACTAACCACAAAGGTCAATTGCTGGTGTTTAAGCCTTGTTCACCCAATGTACCCCTTACCAATCTCTTTTCCACAACTCTCCCCCATTCTCCCTCCTCCCCTTCCTCAACTTTCCACCATACCCTCCCTTCCTTCCCACCATAAAGGTTAACAAAACTAATGTATTCGATACTATAAAATGTGGTTGTCGACTTTTTATTTATGAAGTAACAAAGATAATATGTAACAGGCCTTTTATCTTTCATGACCTCAATAAATAAAAATGAATATAAAATAAAGGGGTAAACAGCTCAAAATGCAACATTTTTAAAACCATGATTGAGCACATTCTGGGCTACCCAGTGGTCCCTAAAGCAAATAGCCATCCAGGTCCAGGAAAATGATAATGATTGGACCTGCTACAGGAGTACCACCAGTATCCCATCAGACGGCAGCACGGTATCAGCCTTAAATAAGCAGTTTATAATCAATACACATGGATGGTATTTATGCTGTAAAATAAGTAACATTGTATTGTGAATTACTAATTCATAATCCAATATTTGCCCTTTTATAAATAGCAGTCCAGGTACAGTACTGTTTTAGATGAAGTCTGCTAAGCTCTACACAAAAATAACAAATTTATGCCCCCCACAATTCATTTCAGTCTTTTTTATACTAAATTCTAAAGCAGAACAACAGTCCTATATAAAGATAGACGCCAAAAAATGGTACAGTTGATTACTTTAATTAAGGCTAGTGAGAAAAACCAGCGCTTGGCTCATTGTCAGATTTAGTGGAATATATTCGATCTGTACATATTACAGATCCATTTAATATCTATTGCAACATATTGCTGAAAGAGGCAACAAAATATACGATTCTCTTCATCTTCAAAGAAAAGGACTCAGCCATGCTTTTATTTCACTTCCATTAGAGTTTTGTAGGTGGAAAAACTATTTAAAGGGTAGTCCACCCTGAAATTATTTTTTGAGTATATCATTACCCATGTCCACCCAGCCCCAACCGCTCTATTTTTAATTTTAGAAAGTGCCCAAACTTGAATTACCTTTCCATATTTCCTCCGCCGCGCGCCGGCCTTGACTGCGAGAAAAGCAGAAGAGGGGCGGGACGCAGTCGCGTCTGTGATTGGTGAGCGGCAGCCAATCAAGGACGTGGCTTGCCGGGTTTCAGTGCGGCGGGAGGAAGGAAGGAACGAGGGGAGGTAAGTAATTTTAGTGGCACTTTCTAAATTAAAAATAGAGCGGGTTGGGCTGGGGGGACAGGGGGAATGTTATATCTTAAGGGTCTTACACTAGGGGGAGGGAGAATCCTAATCCTAACGGAGGGAGAGGACTCTGCTATCCTGCTGGTGGGCAGTTTTTGGACTTGGAGGGACTACAGGACGAACCCTATGGAGCTGGGAGTGAGGTAAGGATTTTATTACTCTACATGATGGGGCCATTACATGGGGATGCTAGATTGGGGGTGGACATGCCCTTTAATGTAAATGTTAATCAGTTTCTAAACTTAGTTTGCCTGCACAATAGCCTTGAAATATATCGAGAGAATTCTGATTCATAAGATAAGTTTTGGTGCCCAACTACCAAGGGAGGAAAGCTCATTCATTTTTGACAAATTATATCACCACTTCACTGGGCCCAGGCTGGGAAAGTTCATGGTAGAGCTATATGGGGGTCAATAGAATAGAAGCAACATAGCCATCATTGAATCCATTATAATGCATTGTTTTATAAAAATTATAATTGTATGGGGGACAGTTCGAAGTGGGAAGTGCAGATATTGACCAGACCTGCCTGGTCGTAATACATAGGATCAGGCAATTTGTATTCTGACAGGTCTGATTTCTCAGACCAAGCCAATTTTGCCAAAAAATCAGTCTGGAATCAACCAAAGATGGCCTGCAGTCAATCAGGCCCCAAAATCTTTGCATTGTGTGTGTATCAGGGACTTTATTTTAAAATGACGTAAGCAGACCTGTTGTCATTTTTTCAAAAGAGCTGCATACACACCGGTCATGCGCGGCCCCCTCCCTATAGGGACAGGGGGGGGGGAATTTTCCTGCTTTTCCGAACGACCAATGACGTCCGCGGAGATTGTTTGGTAAAGCAAGGTACACACAGTATTGACAGTATCGGTGCTTATCGGTGAATGTGTGTAACTAGCTTTATCTCTATCAGAGTTCTTTGTGACTTTGCGTTTATGTACAAATATGGAACTACTGTCCAGAGACAAAGGCCTTAAAACAAGTTGCTTAAATGGGGTTCAGCGGAGAAATGTAGATTGTGCTCATTAATCGAATTCTGGATTAGAAACAATTTCTGATAATACTGGAAAAGTTGAAATTCCTGGCTAATAGACCGAAAAGATAAATAATAAATCACTGACAGCAGTACTTTCACTTTTATTTTTACGCTGACCACACAACTACCTCCTAGCCCTCTGACTTTCCCATGACATTCTGACAAGCTCCTTCACTGGATCATGTTTGCCTATCAACTTTTGATCCCATGTTGAGGGAGGAAGTCAAAAGCAACAGTTGAGAGGAAACAAGCTGCAGCTCATTAAAGATCATAGACAAAATAAAATTTAATCATTTGCCCTAATACCTATAAGGCCAGGCATTATGGCCCCCTCTTTACCTTAGCACAGGAAGATTAAAGTCAGCTCTGGCCTGGAGTGGTGAAATGTTAAAAGTTGACTAAAACCAAATTCTCACACAGGCATTTAGCTTAGTTACAATATTATTTTATTACCATTAGTTATAATGTATACAAGTAAACACAATTAATATATTAAGTGATTTTGGGGTCACTATGATTTTTTTTAGAGGTGAAACTTCATCTTTTATTACAGATTTGTAGTTAAATAACAATTAACGTGTCAAAGTTATTAGAAGACAATAGTATCTCTGGCAGGTTAAAGCACAAATGAAGGGCAAAAGCTTCATTTAAAAAAATTACTACTGGTGACTGCACAATTGTCTATAAAAAATGTCAGGTAGCAGTTCTGTTTATTCCATGATTGTGCCCGATTAGTTCATAAGCGTAAAGATGTTGTGTCCTTAACTACAGCAGAAATCATTATAAAAGGGGTGGGGGGAAAGTCCTTGCTCAATCGTCAAAGAAAAAAACAACGGTTTTAATGGAAGCAGCAAGCAAATATGCGTCTGTTTATTTAAAAAATGCATAAACTAATGAACCTATCTAAAAAATGAGGGAAAGGAGAGGAACACCCTGGATAAACTTCGGGCTCAAAGCCCCACGGCCACTCCTGCTGAATATATACTTGGCACAAACAGTTGTACTAGAAATAGGAATAGCACCTAATAAATTTAACGAGCGCTGTGAAACAGGTGGTGGGCACCATCTTAAGATTAAAAATAATTTTATTACATTAAAAACCTATATGTATATATATATATATATATGTAAAAACAGCAAAACGGAGACGCCACCACAATTATTTTGCTGATAAAGAAAGCTCTTCACTATTAACAAATGTTAACTAATGTTAATGATGGAGAGCTTTTGAATCCAGTCAGATCGTTCGCCGACCGAACCGATTCACAGCACCTTCCAGTCGGTAGAGACGAAAATTTCTTTCCTGTTGGTGGGGGCTGAGCTGCGACCGACCCGACGTCCATTCGTCTGACACGACAAAAGGATGTGTTCGGAAAGATCCCAATCGATCGTGCGGTTCCCTATGGAATCCCGGTCGATCGCACGTGACAAATTTGTGACAATGACAGAATTGTCCCACCGAGCGCTATCTCGATAGCGATCGGGCTCGGGTCGGACAAATAGTCCTCCATGTGTACCCAGCCCGTATGGTTCTGTTCTGTGTAATGCAAATAAGATGGCTAAGTCAATGGGTTCCCAATGATGTAATTTCCCACTAACATTGTAGTTTTAAACTGATTGTATTGAAGATAAAACATGATGAGGGTCCACAGGTTGAACAGGGGATCAAGTCCCCGAAACATCGCGCTGTGCGTGGGCATCGTAAGTGTTGTGATATAACAAAAAAACTTCACTTTATATCAGCAATAATTGTGGTGGCATCTCCTTTTAATGTTTGTAAGAGAGGTTTGGACGGCTCCTCGTTTTTGGGTCAGAGCACGTTGAAAAGCATTGAAAAGGCTACTGATTTAGATAACATATATCATTGTACACAAAAAAACTAAAAACAACCTTCCAAGTGCGCATAAAATGGCACTCAAAGGTAAACATAGAAAAAGAATACAAAGCCAGTGGGAGTAAGACATATGGCACAGTCAATAAGTTAAGTTCTCACCACGTGCCCAGCCGCAGAGTTCTGACGATCTCCTTGCAAAGGAGATAGTCCGATAAATAGTCCGAAATCGTCAATGTCGTGAAGTCCCAATCCGTCATATGTCGCTGAAAGCCAGTAGGTACAATTATCTGTGGCCGAGCCATAAGAAAGTCTGACACCTTAGAGTGTCTCTCAAGTGGTAGAGGCCATGTGCGGACGTAGAGAAACAGGACTGATGCAGTTTCAGACCAACTGCTCTCTTTTCTGGGTCACGGGAGTACAGGTAAGTGAGATTATACGTCTTTAGAAATTCACAAGCATAAGTTCAATGAGTAAGTAAGTCACCTTGTACGGCTACCTTAACGGATAGTTCACCTGAAAAAGTGAGTTTAATATACTTTGTGCATAAAATTTAAAGAAGGAGCGAGTCCACTCCGTCACACGAGACTCCTCTGACAGTTCCCAATATTTCTAGTGAGTACTATGCTATATAGTTTAAGCTGGATACATCGATACCTGTCAAGGGAATCTGAAGAGGAGCCGATTTGCGAGTAAGTTTCAATCTTCGGTCCTGGCTCCTTCAGATAAATGAAAATGTGAGGTAAGTACATACAGTAGCTCCTCCCGTTCGTCAATTAATGCAAAAACGTATAGGTTCACTTTTTGTTGGTGAACCTATCCTTTAAGGACAGCACTGAATACAGGAGACTCTGGTTAGGTAGATTTATGAGGTGCAGCTCTTTAGTGTATGTATGAACAGGACCAAACTTACACAAGTAGAGAAACAAGGACAGAAGCAAAAAAAAACAGTGCAAACTATTAGTGTGGTAACAACCATTGTGCATGTTTTTTTCACAATACTAAACAGTTTTTGCACACACCTTTTGGGTAGAACATGATGATCATGAAATATAAAATCAAATACCCTATTGCTTTTCACGTACATAGGAAAAAATGTCAGAGGTTGAAAATTTGCCCCACTCTATTCATAGTCAGTAATAAATGTAGAACTTTCAACTATCTCAGTATTTCTTACGTACATTGCTTTGCTACATAAAGCGTGAAAAACAATTAGGTTAATAATTTGCTTGCTACATAATTACAAACTTGCATTTTAATGATACAGAGCGAAAAGCCTGTTTAAACAGGCCTGTGATATTTATATAATTTTATAAAAACTACAGCAATCCAAAACATTATTGGTGGTGCATGTGCATTTGCACCCAAATCTCAGCGGTACTGCAGTTTAATCGTCGGATTGGATTCCCTCGTTCATAGATGATCTTGCTGCATTTTTTGAATCTTTTGCATTTTGCAATGTAAAATCAAGTTATTTTCCTGTTGGAAGCTGCAGCTTAAAAATACCTGTTGCCATATTTTTTTTTACTCCAGAGCCTTTGTGCCTTGAAGTGCTGACATCTTGTTATGTGTTTGTAAGAGTTAAGTCTGCCCCCTTGAATTTCCCTCGCTTTTTCCTGCTTGAGCCGTCAAACCGGTACTGTCCTGTGAGTTCGTGCCACTCTTCCTGCTTGAGCCTCAAACGATAATGCCTGTGAGTTCCATGACTCATCTCGCTTTGAGACCTCAAACGTGTAATTGCTATGAGTTCCGTGCACTCTCCTGCTGAGCCTTCAAACGTTTAATGCCTGTAAGTTTCTGTTTGAGGGGCTCAAGCAGGAAAGTGCAGGGAAATCACAGACATTAATGTTGAGGCTCAAGACAGGAGAGTGCACGGATACTCACAGGCATTATCGTTGAGGCTCAAGCAGGAGAAAGCAGAGAAATCTGCAGAGGGGTGAGCCCTCAGCAACCAGTAACAATGGTCAGCAATTTTCAGGCACAAGGTTAGGCTCTGGAGGGCATAGTAAAAAAAAAAGGAACAGTATTTTTAAAAAGCTGAAGCTTCCAAATGAACATAACGTGACTTTTACAGTGACTTATCCTTGAACCTCTAGGAGTTAGGCACCATGGTGTTGATTACCAAATAACTTGTGAAATTAATTGTCTATCACGGTTTATTCCCTTGTGGCCACCAACCAAAGGTAGTGTGTGCCTCTCATTTGTTTAGATTAAAAGAGCATCAATAAAAAATTTTACTGTAACGGGCATTTCCACCCCAAAAAATATAATTCCCCCACTACTGGCCCCACCGTACTGTAGCTTATCTTACCTCACATCCCAGCTCCATCTGGTTCTCCTTATCCCCACCACAAGTCCCAAAAACTGGGCTCAGCCAGGAGGAGTGGAATTTCAGACAGAGTCCATATAGGCCTACTGCCTCCTACCTGCCATCCGGAAATTTTGGGCATGTGCTACTGCAGCGCCTTTCCTCCCCCCTACCCTCTTAGGACCCTCCCCTCGAGTGTAAATTCCTTTTGCTAAACCATCCCCCCTTCCCCCCAGCCCCAACCGCTTGTTTATTTGATTAGAAGCTCCCCAAACATTACTTACTCCCCTCTTTCTACTCCGACACGAATGACCGTCAGCCGCGTCCGGATTGGCTGCCGCTATCGCCAATCACAGACGCGATTGCGGTCCGTCCCTCTGCTTGCATTTTCGCAAGAGAGGGCTGGTGAGCGCGGCGGATGAAAGAGGGTGGTAGTAAGTTGGGGAACTTTCTAATGACATATAAATATAGCGGTTGGGTGCTGGGGGGACCAGGGGATTGATATAACAAAAATCCATTTAAGGGTGACAACCCTTTTAAAGGACATTCAGGTTCAACATCAAAAATTTTCCAACTGATATATACATATACAACTCTATAATTTTTCCCTTACTGTCTGCATAGTTTTTTTTCCTCAATTTGGACCATGTCTGCATTCTCATTCTAAGTATCTGGGATACAGTGAGTGGCTGTCCACATCAAGCCTTGTAATATATGCAGAATTTTCAATTTCCTTCATAATCACCCAATTTGCAACCTCCCTCACTTCATATCCTCATCGCATAATTCAGTTTGCAAACCAATCACTCATCAATAACCCCCTGTGATTAATTTCCATCCCATAATTCCCCAAATTTGCGACAATCATTCCTCACTGTAATCCCATATGACAACAATTTATTATCCAATTTTCATATAGAAGCTTTCACTTAGCCCATATTGCAATAATTCCTCATCTTTTGGCGTCATTCCTCGCCAATATCCCCCCACCCCCCCATTTCAGCATTCATTATTTCAGCCATTCTATAATCCCCATTCCGTATCATAATACTAGTGGGTGGCCATTCCCATATTTTTTTTTTATGAGCAGATTTTAAAATCTATGTGTTTTGAGTAAAATTCTCTCAGTCAAGTAAACTCAATGAATTGTGCAAAAACCAATTTATATGGTCAACCAGATTAAATGTTTCTTTATTAGAATAAAAAAGAGTTGTTGATAGGACTCCCATACCCTGATAGATAACCCTAACCAACCCGACACCCCTGCGGGCTCCATCTCCCCAGGTCTATGTCTCACTTTCTACTGCCTATGAAAAAAAAAAGTCATCTTAAAACTGTCAAAAAGCGTGGCCTGGGGCAACTGAACCCATAGAGTCAAATAAGAAGTGTCTTTTTTACCAGGTCCCATGGCTTTGTACAGTATTATAAGCCATCTTCAACCACTGCCACAAACAACATGAGCTCATAATCATAAAGGAATAGTGCAAGCATCAGGGAGGAGGATAGCTAAATAAAAAACGTTCATTACTTTAGACTTTAAAATAGGAATTTTAATTTTTTTTATACTATAACTCATTCTGTTTTAAATAGGAAATTATTTTTCTGAAACCTATTTCAAATGCCAATCTTTCTGAACCTTATATATATATCTCCCACATAAATGAATTAGGAAAAGTACACATTATATTTCTAATGCAAAAAGGAATCTGGACTGACCACCTACGTCTATAGGATAGTAGGCCCCTGCATATGACGTTTGTATTCACAGGACATTGTGATTAAGACAGCATTGCTGTGACACTTACCCCAACTAGGCAGTGCAAATGCAGGAATTTTCATTCAGATGTAGCCACCTTCTGTTTTTTTATCTAGGACAGCATAACCAAAAAAACAGGAATACATTCTGCAAGGTGCCAGGTTAGTAAATATCTGTGCAGATGGGTGCAAATGTGTGCGGTGCAAAATGGCCACAAGTTAAGCTTTCTCCATTGCATGTTATTTTAAAACGCAATGGTTGGTCATTAATTTGTGTAGATCAGAAAATTAGTTATTTTGGATTGATGGGCAATCTGATTATAGTTTAATGTTATAGAGCAGCGGAAATGTTCGATTATTTTCAGATTCAGGCACCCCACCTTCCACTAAGTCAGATATTAATATACAATCTCTCTGAATGTTTAATTAATAAAGGGGAGACTGAAGAAACCATTATTCAAGCTTGATAGAGAAGAACAAGAGACAAAAAACGAAATGATTACGGGACTTGTAAATCGTGTGTTGATGGGGGTATGCATGCAGTGCTGTGTGGCAGGAATGCCATCAGGGGGTTACAAAAGTAATTTCTATATGGGGCCGAAGCACCTAGGGCCCGAAAGAGCAGGGGGACCTGCAGCTGTTCTGCACTACAGGGTAGTTTGTTCCCCATCTGTGTAGACATATAGACCTGTAAGCCTAACATCAGTGGTATGATAGAGTGATGGAAATTTTGTATGGGGATCATATACTTGACTGTTTCTCAGAACTGATCTTATTAGTAGTAGTCACATTTTTATGAGGTAAGAAGATTTAATTCTGACATAGCCGTGGGATGTGGTACTTGGATTGTTGCTTAAAGCCTTTGATACTGTGCCACAAGACGACTGATTGAATTTATAATGAGGATGTGGGCCTAGAAAATATATTTGTTACATGATAGAGAATGGTTGTATTGATCACACAACAGAGAGTGGTAGTCAATGGAAATAATCTATGTTGGGCTAAAGTTCTTATTGTAGGCCTAAGGGTTCCGTACTGGGCCACTTCTTTTTAAAGGGCATGTCTACCCCCAAAACAATAATCTTACCCAAAACTGGCCCTACTCGTAGTGTAATTTTTTTAATCCTTACCTTACATCCCAGTCTCCTAATGGTTCTCCTGTTAATCCCCCCAAAGGCCCAAAAAGATGGCCACCAGGAGGAATAGCAGATTCATATAGGATTCTGCCTCCTGTCTCGTCCCTCCGGGAGAAGTTTTAGCATGGGCCCTGCAAAAAAAACAAATGACCACAAAAACACTCAAAAAGTAGAATCAATGCCAAAAACCTCATGGAATTAAAAAAAAGTTACTAAATATCCAATCTCCAAATGTCCTGAATCAAACCAGTATGCATATGTGTGGTTTACAACGAGACGTGGAAGCAATAAGACAAAGTGTAGACAAAACACGAAGGCTCAGAAAAAGCGAAATATTTAGCCAAAATCTGAATTTGAACAGTCCTGCAGATATTTTTCCACAAAACACCCCCATAACTTAGAAACACCCCCACAAACTATATATTTCCTGAAATCTACACACCTTCAGCTATGTAACGCTGTATGCCATATGTGGTTACACACCGACGTGAAAGAAAAGCCATGAAGTGAGACAATGCACCTTAGCTATGTAACGCTGTAGTTTGTTCATTCATACCATCAATGGTGTGGGGCACAGTTCTTTGTAGAAGTTCGCACTTTTCTGAAAAATGAACAAAAAACACTTTCAAAATAGGAATCATGCAAAACCTCATGATGTAAAAAAAAAGTTACTAAATATCAATCTCCCAATGTCCTGAATCAAAGGTAGCAATATCGTGGTTACACAGGGACGGGAAGCGAATGGCCACGAAGTGAGACAATGCCAATGGCTCAGAAACAGCAAAAATATTAAGCCAAATCTGAATTTGGACAGTCTGCAGTTTATTCCACTAAACACCCCCATAACTTAGAAATAACCCCCACAAACTTATATTCCTGAAATCTACACACCTTCACTAGTAACACTGTAGTTTGTTAATTCATACCATCAATGGTGTGGGCGCAGAGTTCTCAACAAGTTTGCACTTTTGCAAAAAATGAACAAAAAAAACTTCAAAAAGTAGGAATCATGCCAACCCAAAACTCCTGAATGTAAAAAAAGTACTACATATCAATCTCCCAATTGTGAATCAACGGTATGCAATATGCGTGGTTACACACGTGGACGTGGAAGCGAATGGCCACGAAGTGAGACAATGCACAATGGCTCAGAAACCAGCAAAAATATTCAGCCAAATCTGAATTTGGACAGTCTGCGTTTTATCCCTATACAACACCCCCATAACTTAGAAATAACCCCCACAAACTTTATTCCTGAAATCTACCACCTTCAGCTATGTACACTGTAGTTTGTTAATTCATACCATCAACTGGTGTGGGCCCAGTTCTTCAAAGAAGTTTGCACTTTTCTGAAAAATGAACAAAAAACAACTTCAAAAGGTAGAAATCATGCCACCTGATGGAATGTACAAAAATTTACTAATAATCCAATCTCCCCAATTGTCCTGAATCAAATGGTATGAATATGCCTGGTTCAACACTGGACGTGGAAGCGACATGGCACGAAGTGAGACAAAACCGATAGGCTCGAAAAAGCGAAAATATTTAGCCAACTCCGTAATTTGAAACATTCTGCAGTTTTTTTCACAAAACACCCCCATAACTTAGAAATAACCCCCACAAACTATATATTCCTGAAATCTACACACACCTTCAGCTGTAAGCTGTAGTTGTTCTTTTTTTTGTTTTTCCATTCATACCATCAATGGTGGGGGACGGTTCTTCGTAGAAGTTCGCACTTTTCTGAAAAAAGGAAAAAAAACTTGCAAAGGTAGGAATCATGCAAAACCTCATGGAATGTAAAAATAAGCTATAAATATCAATCTTCCAATGTCCTGAATCAAACGGTATGCCATATGTGTTGGTTGACACAAGTGACGTGGGAAGCAAAAGCTGAAGTGAGACAATGCACAATGGCTTCAAAAACAGCAAAAATATTGTAGCCACTCCAAATTTGGACAGTCTGCAGTTTTTCCCAAACACCCCCAAATAGAAATAACCCCCACAAAACGATATATTCCTGAAATATACCACCTTCAGACTATGTAACGCTGTAGTTGTTCATTCATACCATCAATGGTGGGGCACAGTTCTTCATAGAAGTTCGCACTTTTCTGAAAAATGAACAAAAAACTCAAAAGGTAGGAATCATGCAAAACCCTTATGGAATGTAAAAATAAGTTACTAAATATCAATTCTCCCAAATGTCCTGAATCAAACGGTATGTCAATATGCGTGGTTACACACGTGGAGGTGGAAGCGAATAGCCACAAAGTGAGACAAAACACGATGGCTCAGAAAAGCGAAATATTTAGCAACTCCAACTAAGTTGAACGTCTGCGTTTTTTTTTCCACAAAACATCCCCATAACTTAGAAATAACCCCACAAACATATTATTCCTGAAATCTACACATTCAGCTATGTAACGCTGTAGTTTGTTCATTCATACCATCAATGGGGTGGGCACAGTTCTTCGTAGAAATTGACTTTCTGAAAAAATGAACAAAAAACACTTCAAAAAGTAGGAATCATGCCAAAACCTCATGGAATGTAAAAAAAGTTACTAAATATCAATCTCCCAATTGTCCTGAATCAAACGGTATGCAATATGCGTGGTTACACACGTGGACGTGGAAGCGAAGCCACAAAGTGAGACAAACACCTGGCTCAGAAAAAAGCGAACTATTTAGCCAACTCCGAATTGTGAACAGTCTGCAGTTTTTTTCCACAAAACATCCCATAACTTAGAAATAACCCCCACAAACTATATATTCCTGAAATTACACACCTCAGCTATGAACGCTGTGTAGTTTTGTTATTCATACCATCAATGGTGTGGGCACAGTTCTTCGTAGAAGTTCGCACTTTCTGAAAACATGAACAAAAACAACTTCAAAGGTAGGAATCATGCCAAAACCTCATGGAATGTAAAATAAGTTACTAAATATCAATCTCCCAAATGTCCTGAATCAAATGGTATGCCATATGTGTGGTGTACACACACGATGTGAGAGCGAAAACCATGAAGTGAGACAATGCACGATGCTCAAAAACAGCAAAAATATTTAGCCAACTCCAAATTTGGACAGTCTGCAGTTATCACAAAAGCACCCCCATAACTTAGAAATAACCCCCAACAAACTATATATTCCTGAAATCTACACACATTCACTAGGTAACGCTGTGTAGTTTGTTCATTCATACCATCAATGGTGTGGGGCACAGTCTTCGTTTAGAAATTCGCACTTTTCTGAAAAATGAACAAAAAAAACAACTTCAAAGGTAGGAACATGCCAAAACCTTATGGAATGTAAAATAAGTTACTAAATATCAATCTCCCAAATTTCCTGAATCAAACGGTATGCCATATGTGTGGTTTCACACGAGACGAGGAAGCGAAAAGCCACAAAGTGAGACAACACACGATGGCTCCAGAAAAGCAAAAATATTTAGCAACACTCCGAATTGAACAGTCTGCAGTTTTTTTCCACAAAACATCCCCAAACTTAGAATAACCCCACAACTATATATTCTGAATCTACCACCTTCAGCTAGGTAACGCTGTGTCGTTTTGTTCATTCATACCATCAATGGTGTGGGCACAGTTCTTCGTAGAAATTCCACTTTTCTGAAAAATGAACAAAAACAACTTCAAAAAGTAGGAATCATGCCAAAACTCATGGAATGTAAAAAAAAGTTACTAAATAATCAATCTCCCAATTGTCCTGAATCAAACGGTATGCAATATGGTCGGTGTACCACGTGGACGTGGAAGCGAATAGCCACAAAGTGAGAAAAACCGCTGGCTCAGAAAAGCGAAACTATTTAGCCAATTCGAATTTGAAAAGTCTGCAGTTTTTTTCCACAAACATCCCCATAACTTAGAAATAACCCCCACAAACTATATATTCCTGAAATTTACACACCTCAGCTATGTAACGCTTGTAGTTTGTTTATCATACCATCAATGGTGTGGCACAGTTCTTCGTAGAAGTTCGCACTTTTCTGAAAAAATGAACAAAAAACAACTTCAAAATGGTAGGAATCATGCCAAAACCTCATGGAATGTAAAAATAAGTTACTAAATATCAATCTCCCAAATGTCCTGAATCAAATGGATGCCATATGTGTGGTTACACACACGATGTGAAAGCGAAAAGCCATGAAGTGAGACAATGCACGATGGTTCAAAACAGCAAAAAATTAGCCAACTCCACAAATTTTGGACAGTCTGCAGTTTTAATCCACAAAACACCCCCATAACTTAGAAATAACCCCCACAACTATATATTCCTGAAATTACACACCTTCAGCTAGTAACGCTTTGTTGTGTTTGTCATTCATACCATCAATGGTGTGGGCACAGTTCTTCGTAAAATTCGCACTTTTCTGAAAAATGAACAAAAAAACAAACTTCAAAGGTAGGAATCATGCCAAAACCTATGGAATGTAAAAATAAGTTACTAAATATCATATCCCAAATTTGAATCAAACGGTATGCCATATGTGTGGTTTACACACGCAGACGAGGAAGCGAAAAGCCACAAAGTGAGGACAACACACGATGGCTCAGAAAAAGCAAAAATATTTAGCCAACTCCGAATTTGGACAGTCTGCAGTTTTTTCCACAAAACGCCCCCATAACTTAGACTAACCCCCAGAAACATATATTTCCTGAAATCTACACACCTTCAGCTATTCACACTGTATTTGGTTCAGTCATACACTCAATGGTGTGGCGCAGTTCTTCGAAGAAGTTTTGCACTTTTCTGAAAAAATGAACAAAAAACAACTTCAAAAGGTAGGAATCATGCCAAAACCTTATGGAATGTAAAAATAAGTTACTAAATATCAATCTCCCAAAATGTCCTGAATCAAACGTAATGCCATATGTGTGGTTTACACACGCAGACGTGGAAGCGAAAAGCACAAAGTGAGACAACACACGATGGCTCAGAAAAAGCAAAAATATTTAGCCAACTCCGATTTGGGACAGTCTGCAGTTTTTTCCACAAAACGCCCCCATAACTTAGAAATAACCCCCCAGAAACTATATATTCCTGAAATCTACACACCTTCAGCTATGTAACACTCGTAGTTTGTTCAGTAACCATCAATGGTGTGGGGCGTCAGTTCTTCGAAGATTTCACTTCGGAAAAAAATTAACAAAAAAACAACACTCAAGGAGAGAATAGAAATATGGCCAACCCTGATGGCAGTAAAAAAAAGTTCAAACTCAATCTCCCAATGGTCCTGAATCAAATGGTATGCAATATGCGTGGTCACACATGGACGTGGAAGCGAATGGCCACGAGTGAGACAATGCACAATGGGCTCAGAAACAGCAAATATTCAGACCAATCTGAATTTGAACAATCTGCAGTTTTTTCCCCACACAAATCATCCCCACAAACATATATTTCTCGAATACACACATCTTATTAACGTATTCTGTAGTTGGTTCATTCATACTATCGATGGTGTGGGCGCAGTTCCTTCATAGAAATTTGCAGTTTTAGCAGATTTTCTAAAAAAAAACATCTCAAAGGTAGAAAATCGTGCCAAAATTCCAAGTATGTAAAAAAAAAATGTTAAAATATCAATCTCCCAAATGTCCTGAATCAAATGGTGATGCCCTATGTATAGTACCATGCAGATGTGGAATCAACTAGCCACAAAGTGAGCTAATGAACAGTGGTCCAATTACAGCAACTTTTCAGATGATCAGAACTAAACACCCCTCTAATTTGAAATACCCCCCAAAAATATATATCTTGGAATCTACACAATTTCAGCTACACAATGGTGTGATTCCTTTATGCATACACCAATGGTGTTGTGCGCAGTTTTGTGTAAATTTCACTTTTTTACCAGATTTTCGGAAAAATTTAAAAAATACATTCAAGTTAAAAATCACGGCAAATTTCCATGTCATGTAAAAAAACTTGTCAATTATCAATTTCCAAATGCCTGAATCAAACGGTATGCCATATGCATGTTACACCACACACGGACATGAAAGCCACTAGTCACAAAGTGAGCCAATGCGTGGTGGCGGCAATAACGCAACTTTAAGATTTTACATCTAAAGATTTAAGATTTTATCTAAACACCCCTCTAACTCCAAAATAACCCCCCAAAAATATTATTCTCATAATCTATATACCTCAGCTAAGGAACGGTGCCATTTTTTCATTCATACCATCAATTGTGTATGCGCAGATCTTGTTAGACTTTCGCACTTTTAGCATATTTTCTGAAAAAAAATAAAGAAACAACAAGTTTCAAAGTAAAACACCCTGCCAAAACCCCCAAGTAATGAACAAAAAGGTACCAAATATCAATCTCCCAAATGCCTGAATCAATGGAAGCCATATGCATGGGTGCACACAGGACATGGCCACAACTAACTCAAATTGAAACATGCATGCAAAGTGCAATTAAAGAAAAAAATCAAGGTGCTCTGTAATTTCAAACAGCCCCCAAACTTGGAAATGCCCCCCTTGAATAAAACCCTCCACTAATATTAGTTCTCCCACATGTCCTGAATCAACGGTAATGCCATATGCGTGGATGCACGTAAAACGTGGCCACCAACTAGCTCAAATGGGACGCATGCTCAAATGGCAATACAAGACAAAATCAAAGTGCCCTGTAATTTTAACAGCCTACCATTTTTCAAAGGAAACAGCCCCGAAACTTGGAAATATCCCCAACAAAACTATATATGTTTGGAATCTACCCCCCTTCAGCTACGTTGGGTTGCCAAGCTTTCCATACATACATGAAGATTTCCAGACGCAGTATCCAAAGATCTGTGTTTTTTAGGAAATTTTGTGAAAAATAAAAAGATGATTCAATCTTAAAATACTACCTAAAACCACTTGGACAAGCAAAAGAACTCAATAAATATCATCTCCCAAATGTCTGTACCAAACAGAATGCCATATGCGTGGGTGCAACAGACATGGCCACCAACTAACTCAAATGGGAAGCATGCATAAGTGCAATTACAGAAAAAAATCAAAGTGCTCTGTAATTTCAAACAGCCCCAAAACTTGGAAATGCCCCCACAAATACCCCCCCACTAAATATCAATCTCCACATGTCCTAAATCAAACGGTATGTCATATGCGTGGATGGACACACAGAGACGGGGCCACCAACTAGCTCAAATGGGACGCATGCACAAATGCATTACAAGAAAAAATCTAAGTGCTCTAAATTTGAAACAGCCTACGCTTTTTCAATGAAACAGTCCCGAAACTTGGAAATACCCTCCACAATCTAATATTTTGGGATCTAACATCCTTCAGCTACGTTACGGTGCCAAGCTTTCATACATGAAGAATTCCAGACACAGTTTGAGTTCCATTCACAAAAGTAGTAAAAGCTGTCACACTGACAGCTTTACTATACCAGGTACTGCACTGTGATCTGAATGGAGATCGCAGTGCAGTACATCTCACTACACCACCAGGAGCATGTAGGGGGAAGCCTAAGGGAAGACCCCGGTGAAGAAGGAAATCCTGTGATGTCACCGGGGTCTCCCTTATGCATGACTCTCCTCCTCCTGTCCCGGCTGCTGCTCCCGCTCTGCAGGTGCTGATATCTCCCAATCCCCCTCGGATTTGGATGAAACCGAAGGGGGGGTCGAGGGGGCTAGGGGGGCAGTTGAATGCTGCCCCCCGATCGCCCCTAGCACTGACAGATTTTTTTTTTAAAGGGAAGCCACAGATCGTATATTCACAATCTGTGGCAGTTTGAGCCTTTCTGCACATATCATGAATGGTGGGCAGTGAATGTGTAGGTCAGCAATTGCTCTATAATGTATAGTAGGTCAGCAAATCGCTGTATAAAGTATAGGGGGCCCGTAATCACTGTATAAAGTATAGGAGGCCAGCAATTGCTGTATAAAATACCGGAAGAAGGAGGAGTTACCCCCCGAAACGCGCGTTGGTTGTAGCTGTGTCCAGGCAACTGAGCGGCGGATCTGAAAGGCAGCCTCCTTGTATATACACCCCGGGGGACCGGAACTATAACTATACAGGCAAGAAGAATTGCGGGCGTGTTGGTGCAAAGAAGAAACCTAATCACACGGATGTAGAAGCAGACAACATATGACACTTGAGTATTGTTCTTATTATGGCTGTTTCGCTTTACATGCTTGCCGTTCTATCTTTTCACATGCTTAGCTTGTTCGCTTTCTAGGAAGGGTTACCCGACCTCGTGGACGAACGGAGGTTGCGCGGAGGGCCCAATCTTATGCATGACTATCTATCCTTTCAGTCTGGCATTCGTTATTCTATTATTGTAGCTGTTTGGGTTTATATGGTAACCAATAGTTTTGCTGATCCACCGTTCCTCACCTGGACATGTTTTAGCTTTGCACCTGGGAAAGCCTAGGATGCTTGCAGTCTATTTATTTATATGGATTCAGAATTTTGAGGTTAAGATTGTATTCTATAGGTTTTAACTATATGTAATAAAGGTATTTTTTATTAGGTATACTGGTTGGATGGTTTATATCACATATGTAAGTCATTTGTCCTCTGAATATAGCGGAGGACACATATTTCCTAATTGCATGCCAGAAGAGTGCCCCATAGTTCATTCTAGAGGTCTAGTTGGGTTTCTTTTTGGTTTGGGTGATTTCCAACCACTTTTTTTGTAATCATTCATATATATTAGCTGTTATACCACAAGCCCCACCACAAATTTAGTGGTTTGGACTTATGTAGGTTTTTACTCCTGTCCCCATGTTTGTAACAGCAATCGCTGCATTAAGTATAGAAGGCCAGCAATCACTGTATAAAGATAGGGGGACATTAATCGCTGTATAAAGTATAGGAGGCCAGTAATCGCTGTATAAAATATAGAAGGCCAGCAATCGCTGTATTAAGTATAGGGGGCCATTAATCGCTGTATAAGTATAGGAGACCAGCAATCGCTATATAAAGTATAAGGGGCAGTGGCAGTAATCGCTGTATAAAGTATAGAAGGCCAGCAATCACTGTAAAAACTATAGGGGGCCAGTATTCACTGTATAAGTATGGAAGGACAACATCGTTATATGAAGTAGGGGGCCAGTAATTGTGTGTAAAAAGTTTAGGAGGCCCATAATCACTGTATAAAGTATGGGGGGGGGGGGCATAATCTCTGTTCAAGGGGGAAAGTAACTGCTGGTATAATGTATAGAAGGCCAGTGATCACTGTATAAAGTATAGGGGTCAGTAACTCTGTACAAGTGGGTAAAATAACAGTTGATAAAGTATGGGGGCAGTAATTGCTGTTAAAGTATAGGGGGCCAATAATCTCTTTACAAAGGGGGAAATAAACTGCTGTATAAGGTAAGAAGGCCGGTAATTGCTGTATAAAGTATAGGGTCAGTAATCTCTGTACAAAGGGGGAAATTAACGTTGTAAAAGTTAGGAGCCACTAATCACATGTATCACATATAGGGGGCCAGTAATTGCTGTATAAAGGGGGAAATTAACGTGTTGTATAAAGATAGGAGCCATAATCACTGTATCACACTATAGGAGCCAGTATCGCTGATAAAGTATAGGGGGGCAGTATAACTGTATTAAAAATATATAGGGGCAGTAATCATGTATATGTAAAGGAGGCCAGTATCACAGTATAAAGTATAGGGGACCAGTAATCTCTGTTCAAGGGGGAAAATAACTGCTGTATAATGTATAGGGGTCCAGTAATTGCTGTATAAATATAGGGGGACAGTAATCTCTGTACAAGGGGTAAAAGAAATGCTGTATAAAGTATAGTGGCCCAGGTAATCTCTGTATAAAGTATAGAAGGCCAGTAATCGTACCCTCAACATTCAAAGACAAAAAAGGTACACTTGGACATGCCCCTTGCACCACCCAAACTCCTCCCACATCTCCACCACCAAATTATACATGGCTTTGCCCCAAATGCTGACATTATCGCTAATTATTTCTAAATGTAAATACATAGTTAAAAGGTGTTGCTGGCAGATATTTAAATTTAAGAGGTTAATGATAGCAGTTACTGGCCCCTATACTATGAGATACAGAGATAGATAGATGAATAGAGAGAGAGAAGAGAGAGAGATACAGCACAAGGCAGTGTCACCTCTCTTCCTAGCTTCACTCTTCCAACCAGCAGCTCCTCTTTACTCAGCCAGAGAGCAGCAGGCTGAATAAAATCATTACAGCTAGAAGTACTACACAATATCAGAAATGATCAGCCACGACTTTTGTGACACAGATGACAAGCTGGAGATGGATGGAGACAGATAGAGGGCGAGGCTGCAGAGAAACAATCGGTAAAAGCACCACAGTGGCAAGCCTAGTGAGCAGTCCGAGAGATCATGGACAGAGCATTTAGCCATGAAATGGTGCAGTGACATCAAGGCGCACTTTCCCTGTGTTCCCCTCTCTTGGACACAGCAGGGCGAACTCCTCCCTGTGAGTCAAACCACCCCCCAAAATGTGCTGTGACACATGCTCTCCTTTCCCTTTCATTGAGTCCATCCTCCCCGCATACCAATTTTCTCGTGGATGTTAATCTAGCCCAGGCTGCCTGTCAGTGACTGTGTGGTCCAGGTGCTATTTAATTTTCACTCTTACCAGCGGTACATCATACAGGCACCCTGTAAAAGACGATATTTCGCTTTCCGGTACAGAACTTTTAAAATGGTACAATACTGGGCAGTTGTAGGGTATGAAGTATAAGGGGGCCAGTAATCACTGTATAAAGTATAGGGGGGCAATAAGCACTGACAAAAGTAAGGGGGCAGTAATAGCTGTATAAATATAGGGCTCAGCAATGTCCCAAAATGTATAGGAGGCCGTAATCGCTGTATAAAGAATAGGGGGCAGTAATCACTGTATAAAGTATAGGGGGACAGTTTTTCTGTACAAGGGGGGAAATATTGGTATAAAGTATGAAGGCCAGTAGCGTGGTATAAAGATAGGGGGCAGAGTAATCGCTAAATAAAGTATAGGGGCCAGTCATCACTGTATAATGTATAGGAGGCCAGTAATTGCTGTATAAATTATAGAATGCCAGTAATCATTGTATAAAGTATAGGGGTCCAGTAATCTCTGTACAAGGTGGGAAATATCTGCTGTATAAAGTATAGGGGCCAGTATCGGTGCATAAAGGATAGCAGCCAGTAATCACTGTTAATGTAAAGGAGGCCAGTAATCGCTGTATAAGTAAAGGAGGCCAGTACCGATGTATAATGTATAGGAGGCCAGTAATCACTGTATAAAGTATAGGAGGCCAGTAATCACTGTATAATGTAAAGGAGGCCAGTAACCGCTTATAATGTTAGGAGGCCAGTAATCACTGTATAAGGGGGGGAAATAACTGGTGTATAAAATATAGGGGTCCATAATCGCGTATAAAGTATAGGGTGCCAGTAATCACTGTATAAGTTGGGAAAACAACTACTGTATAAAGTATAGGGGCCAGTAATCACTGTAAAGTTAGGGGGCCAGTAATTGCTGTACAAAGTATAGGGGGCTAGAATCTGTATAAGTGGGAAATAATGCTGTATAAAGTATGGGGGGGTAATCACTGTATAAGGGGGGGGAAATAACTGCTGTATAAAGTATAGGGAGACAGTAATCACTGTATAATGTAAAGGAGGCCAGTTTTGCTGTATAAAGTATAGGGGCCATTATTGCTGTATAAAGTATAGGGGTCAGCAATCGCTGTATAAGATAGGAGGCCAGTAATCACTGTATAAGTGGGGAAATAACTGTGTATATAGTATAGGGGGCTAGTAATCACTGTACAAGGGGGAAATAAACTGTGTAAGTATAGGGGACCAGTAATCACTGATAAGGGGGGAAATAACTGCTGTATAAAGTATAGGGAGACCGTAATCACGGATAATGTAAAGGAGGCCAGTAATTTCTGTTAAAGTATAGGGGCCATTAATGCGTATAAAGTATAGTGAGCCAGCAATCGCTGTATAAGTATAGGAGGCAGTAATCACTGTATAAGTGGGGAAATAATGCTGTATAAAGTATTGGGCCATTAATCGCTGTATAAGGATAGGGGCCAGTAATCACTGATAAGTGGAGAAATAACTGCTGTATAAAGTATAGGGGCCCAGTAAACCATGTAGTATGTTAAAGAAGACCAGTAAATGCTGTATAAAGTATAGGGGCCATTATATTGCTGTATAAAGGATAGGGGGCCAGCAATCGCTGTATAAAGTATAGGAGGCCAGTAATCACTGTATAAGTAGGGAAATAACTGCTGTATAAAGTATAGGGGGGCAGTAATCACTGTATAAGGGGGGGAAATAACTGCTGGATAAAGTATAGGGAGACAGTAATCACAAATTAAAGGAGGCCAGTTATTGCTGTATAAAGTATAGGGGCCATTAATTGCTGTATAAAGTATAGGGGGTCAGCAATCGCGTTTAAAGTATGGAGGCAGTAATCACTGATAAGTGGGGAAATAACTGCTTGTATATAGTATAGGGGGCTAGTAATCACTGTACAAGTGGGGAAATAATGCGTTATAAAGTATAGGGGCCAGTAATCACTGTATAAGGGGGGAAATAACTGCGTGTATAAAGTATTAGGGAGACAGTAATCACTGTATAATGTAAGGAGGCCAGTAATTTTGTTAAAAAGTATAGGGGCCATTAATTGCTGTATAAAGTATAGTGAGCCAGCAATCGTTTGTATAAGTATAGGAGGCCATATCA